>CM031235.1:134831744-134934627 GCA_018340775.1 Taxus wallichiana var. yunnanensis
TGAATGGGAATAATGAAACGGGCGTGTCACCTCAAATTTGCACTGCTTAGATACTCCAGCAACTCGAAATACCCATCTATAAAAAAATTCGCCAAAGCCAACAATATGCTAAAAAAACACCCAGTGAGACCAAAATAGAGTGGAGCCTTAACGTGCGCCTATTCAATAAGACCTCAAGTGATCCCTCATATACAATGACTTCCAATAAATATTGCATAGAATGATGGGTGATGCCTCTCATGAGGATGTGATATATCTCTGCTACAAGAACCCCATATACACCTCAGCAAACCAACTCCCCTGAAATTGGGCTCATGAAGAGATAAACATGATAATCCTCCACTAACACCAGCAATATTGAAAACTCGTCCACCCTTTTGATCAGCTTCTGTACCATTCAGTGTGTCAATACTGTATTCACTAGATGCTGCTGCATGCGCCCTAAATGTTACTCCTCAATGCACTCAGAGTGATCAAAATTTGAAGATGCACCTTGCACTGCCTCATTCATTCAATCTCAGTCAATAATTGGGTAGCAGGTGCAATTCTGTATCGACGCATGAGACTTGGACATTTGATTTTTGGTACCTCTGTATCAACCGCCAGATCAAATGCCCAGTGCTGCCCGGAGGCAAGGCTTTACAAATTCTATGAACCAAATTTCATCAAAATAAATGTAAGCAAGTTCAGAGCCAGTAAAATTAGCCATTGCTCAGCTTAAGTTTCATTTCTTAATAGTGCGCTGTTGACCTGCAAGAAAGTTGAGCATCAGATCATATAATGGCTCTGATACTGGTTTCTGGCTTGGAAAACCGCACTAAGAACATGTGTCACTGTCTTAACTTTCTACTTTTCATTTAGTACCTAGATAGAAAATTCAGCTGGGCCTGATAGTCAACAAAAAGTAGAGGTTAATTTTAGTGATAATTTTAAATAAACATTGAAACTCAATAACACCTTTCACCTCCCCTCCCAGCCTAGGACGGGATTGATGGAACATCACAAAACAATTGAAAAAAAAGCTGCGGTAAATATTTTAGCTTCTCTACCTCCAACCATCCATATGAAAAACTCATGATCTTACTGAAATTTTCATTTAACTTGACGACCTAGAAAAGAAACGGGCAGGTTCTCACCATAAACATACAAACAAAGGAAGCAAACCAAAGCATTTATCCTCAAATAAGCAGGCAAATGCATAGCGATAAATATGAGGATGTGTATTATAAACATCAGTTAAAGACTAATCTCTTCCATTTCCTTTGATTGTGCATATTAGATCTAGAGAAACACCTTCCAAATGCGCATACAAGGACTTATGGTGGTTGTGGAAAACAGCTCCTGTAGCATGTTTTAAATTCAATAGAATAAGCAATGCTGAAAAGTTCAAACTTATTGAAATAGGAACAATAATAAATTCATGCAGTTGAATCCAAAAGAACCTCTACACATTTCTACACTGCGAACAGACAAATCTCAAATCAAGAATGAATATGCAATTATAAGGAGCAGAAAATCATGTAGGTGAGTGTTGTCTAGGTAAGTACAAGTTGGATAGACAACATCAATTTAGCAAAATGTAAGGGCATTCAAGACCACCAAAATGTCATTTAGCACATAATCATAATACTAAAAGGAGAAAAACAACTATTATAATCATGACATCTTTAATTTCCCTTGATCAAGCATAAGTGATCCAAAATGGATCGTGAAGATCATCTAATTTAGTCGGTGAGACAATCAGCTATCAAAACAGGGTTCACAAAATGTCAAAGTCCTAAGAAAACAAATAGCTTCCTATTAAAAGGGCTTTACAGAGTATGGACTTTATCATGTGTATGTTTTGAATCTTGATTACATATTTGGGTTCCTCTTGAAAAAATACACACTTTCAAAAAACAACACCCAATTTTGAGTCCATATGCAAAAGTTATGGCCTCTAAAAGTTACAGGATTTTTTTGAGGCTGTAAAACTGCAGGTGGAAGCAGGTGGCAGTTGTGTAAGTACCACTTACGGTTACATAACCGCATGGGCAGTTACGTAAGTGTCGGTGGCGATTTTGAAAATCACCTCAGCGGTTTCACAACTGCCGCAGCAGTTGCATCTGTCGATTTGCAGACAGCAACGGTTTCATCATGTGACAAAAGCCCTGAAGTAAAAATGACTGAGAACGTTTCAACTTCCAAAACGGTTTATTGGCTTAATTCCAGAAGTAAAGGCATCATTACAAGTCTGATGGGGGTCAATTATGATCAGGAAACATCAGAGTTTTGGAATTGGAATCGCATTGCCAATTAAAACAAGCTGGGGTCTTGTTTCAGAATTCATTGATGGAAATTGATTTTCATTCATTCACCATTGAGGAGGAGTTGGAAATCAAGTCTTAGCAGAGAGGAGAGGAGAATCCATATTTTTTGGACCATTCTCATTGTCCATAGAAGGAAAATTTGAGAGGAGAAGAAGACTGGATATGGCTGAGGTCAATATAGTTCCATGAGGGAAGCTTCCTACTGAACATTGCAAAGTTCATTACAAGTCTAGGAAGCTCATGAAATTGGCATCCTTGTAAGCCCGTGAAGGCATAAACCTTGTAAACTGCAAAACATAATGGAGATGAGGAAGCATGGCTTCACTCCTACTAGAGTTTTCTCACATTGAATTTCTCCAAGGTAAAATTCTTTTGTTTCTCTCTTCTTTCTTGTAAGTGTTCATCGCTTGCATGTTTTATAGCATAGTTTGTATACTCTCGCAGTGCGTACTCTACCGCCAAAAAATTGGAAAGAATATTCGCTGTGGAAAACTCGCCAAGCCATTGGCGGATGGTTATGCACGAGAATATTTGGGCAGTCCGCGTAATAACTCGCCGTACACGGACTGTACGTGCGGAACACGCCACAAAACACTGCAAAAACACTCTTTTTTCTTTTTCAAGGCACCAAAGCACTTCATTTTCATTCACACAACCATTTGAGCTTGCATTGCATGAGTTAAACGGATTTTTGAGCGAATTCGAAGAGGAAATTTGGAGAATTACATTTGGAGGTAAGTTTTTTTTTTTTTTTCAAATTTTTACAAATTCGGTCTATATTATTTAAGTTTTATATATTCATATTGTAATTTTAAATACATCTAATTTAAAAGCAAATGATTTTAAATTTTTAATAGTCATTTGGAGTCGAGGTATGGTTTTTTTTTTTCGCAAACTCGTTTCTAAATTATTTAAATTATTCGATTCTTGGAATATGGATTGTAATTTTAAATGCATTCAATTTAATCATGAATCATTTTAAATTTTTAATAGTCATTTGGAACCGAAAGTATGTTATTTTTGATTAAATTACTAAGTTAAATAGGGTTATTCATACACGTTTTTTAAATTAAGTTTACGTTTTTAATTTTTTAAATGTGCATCAAGGCATGGTAGATTAGAGCTTACCAATGGCATCAAGTTCGGCATTTGGGTCGATCACTGGCAGAACCATTCCTACGAACGCCCATACCATCGCTTGGAAGTATTGTGTACACGGAGCGCTACAGAATGCTGTTCGCAATTCTGCGGCAAAACATTTTCTGGAGGCATCAATCACCTAAAGTATCACCTTGCATGTATTGTTTGTTGAGACGTTGTGGTATGCCCCAATGTTACAGAAGAGGCAAAGCGAGAGATGAAAGCAGAGCTGGCAGAGCTAGAGGAGAAGAAACTAGAGAGGGAAAGGGTGCATGCAACCATAGCAAAAGTTGTTAGACCTAGGGCTGGAATGACAAAGGATTCAGAGGATGATGCGGCAACAATTGTGGGCTCTACTCATGTCCACGCATATGAACCGGAAGAGGCACATCTGCTTCATTGAGTTCAAGCAAAGGCATACATAGCTTTTTTGTACCAAGGAACATACCTAGAGCACAACCTTCATTGCAAGGTACAACCTAGAACAAGGATATGCACGAGGAAGCGGATAAAGCATGTGCGAATTTTTGGTACTTCTAACAACCTTCCATTCAATGTGGCAAAGAGCTTGTATTGGGAGTACTTGGTGACAGCATTAACGTGCACAATTGCGGAGAAAGTGCAAGGCACCCTCTCCAAAAGACTTGAGTGGGAAATTGTTCGAGGTGCAGTGCAGATGCACTACAATTCTAGAAGATCAAAAAAACAATGGCAAAAATACGGATGCACCATTCTTTCGGATGGGTGGAATGGAGATGGAAGAGAGGAACCGCACCACTAATTAATTTTTAACGGCTTTAAAAGGTGAGATGGTGTTTTTGAACACTATTGATGCCTCTAAGCATAGTTAAAAATGCGAGAGGATTTTGAGTCTTATGTTGGAGAAGGTTGTATTAGAGGTGGGTATACTGAGAATGTTGTGCAAAGTTGTACAGAGGCAATGCGAGAAGCATATGTGACGGGCCGGGAGACTACTACAAGAGAGACATCCATCACTCTTTTGGACTCCTTGTGCGGTTCATTGTCTTGACCTTCTTTTGGAGGATATGGAAAAATTTGATTGGGTGAGGCCGGTTGTAGAAGATGAAAAACATAACCAAGTACATATATAACCGCCTTGGGTTTGTTAGCTTAATGAGAGAACACACAAAGGGGGAAGAATTTGTGCGAGCTTTGGTGTCACAAGGTTACTGCAAGTAACTAACTTCTTAACATTGCAAAGTATTTTTAGTTTGTTTACATCATTGAAGCAAATGTTTGTGAGTCAAGCATGGCTAGACTCTACAATATTAAAAAAAAGTTGATGGAGAGGATTTGCTAAAGATAGTTTTTGATGATATCTTCGCAAAGAGAGCTATAAAGATCGTCAAGGTAATTTCAAATTTCAAGTTGATTCCTTTATTTTAATTTGTTAAATTATAAATATATTGATATTTAATTTACTATATTTGTAAGTTTGTAAGCTTACATTTTAATTTGTGTGTAGGTGTCGAGTTAGCGTTGGTGAGGGTTTGCGTTTGGTTGATGGAGAGCAAAGCCCTATGGGTATATTTATGAAGAAAATGGATAGGGCAAAGAGGTTATCCAAAACTATTATAGGAGGGATATCATCAAATATGGTCCCTTTTGGGAGATAATTGATCGGAGGTGGAACAATCAACTCCACCAACCTATTCATGCAGCGGGATACTACCTCAACCCCAAGTTTTTCTTCTCTGATGGCTTCACAGATGTGAAAAAAGAGGTTATGGAGGGCCTTTCAACATGTATTGAGAGGATGATACCAGAGGTTGAGACGAGGGACCTCATTATTTTAGAGCTGCAAAATTACAAACATGTTAGGAGGAGGTTTTTTCTTCAGGGTTAGCTATCCGAGGAGAACCATGTAGTCACCAGGTAATAAAAATTAGAATGTTTACTAAGTTACTTATATGTGTTACTAGTTACAAATTTGATTTTATTAATTACTTATAAACTTTTGATTATCTTGTTTGTAGGTTCTTGGTGGGAGGATTGGGGAGGAAATACCCTACATCTTCAAAAGCTAGCCCTCAAAATTTTATCTCAACCTTGTAGCGCTTTTGGATGTGAATGCAACTGGAGTTTGTTTGAGGCCATTCACACGAAGAAGCGCAACAAGTTGACTCAAAAACACCTCAACGACTTGGTTTTGTGCGATCTGATCTTCGGCTTCATGCAAGAAAAGTGGAGGCCACATCAAAGGAGCTTATTGATTTGGATGAGATAGATCCATACAACGAGTGGACTAGGCAAGAAGAGGAAATCCCTGCATTCACAGAGGATGAGATTATTTCTTTCGAGAGGGAAGCTATGGAGGGAGAAGCACTAGCAGGAGATATTAGATTGGATGACATCTTTGTAGGTGATCTTGAACATGTAGCAAAAGAGCCACCACCATCTATTACTAGGTTGGAGCTAGAGTCGAAGCCTTCGGGAGGAGCAAGGAGACGAGGCCGAGTGTGAGGACTAGTAGAGGCAATAGACCCTCTCCCCAATATTTCTCTAGAACGAGGAAGAGGAAAATGTAACTTATTGTATATTGTAACTTGCATAAAAATTAAATTTATGATAATATTTTCAATGACAATCATCATAAATTCATAGCACTTATCGGCGGTTGTTGTATTCGCATGATGATGCGATTTTGTGTTGTATTTGTATTCAAATCTAATAGAAAACACTTCTCCAACATTTTATAGACTCATTTGATACATTTTGTAGCTATATTTTGCATAAAATTTATGTTTTTTAAAGAAATTTGAGTATTTTTAAGTTGCCGAATATTCCCAAATATTCGTCGAGTCTCGCCTTTGAGTCAATTTTTTTGGTTTTTCAAATATTCGCCAAATACGAATATGCAGACTATGTTTTATAGTGTTGCAGCTAGTTTAACACTTAAGAGAGCTCAAGAACCCTCATTCACAAGCATAGCACTTGTTCAATAAAGGGAAATAACCTCTCATTCATTTGCACTCTCATACAAGCACATTGAAATGCAGTCATGTATGGAATAGTAGCATGTTTAGGGTGAGAAGGGTAGTATTAAATGTATGTAGCATGCAGGAAATGCATGTGAAGGGTTGCATTAAGGAGTTGTATGCTTAAATGTCACTGTAAAGAGCTGAAATATACCTTTTACAGCAAATTTAAGGGTGTTCTAGGGCAAAAAACTTGAGAACAACACCTTAAGTTCAATAAGCATTCCATATTAACAAGTTTGGAGTGGACTCCCTTCAAATTACAGATCAATAAGAAGAGACATTTTGCAATAGTCTAAGGCAAAAGAAACACTAAAACCAAAGCATCCAGGTTCGGCTTGGAAATGCAATTCATACCCAGGATTCCCGGCAGATGAGATGAATAAGGCATGATAAATCTCCTCTTCCACATAATCTCAAGAGAGAAGGCACTAATGAACGTCTAAACTTAAGAATTTCCCTGTAGAGGAGATGATACAAAATCTAGAAAAGGATTTCCATTGAAATCCTGTATCAGGCTTTTACATTACCTGGAAGAGGCCCTGGTGGAGGGTAGCATCCCCAAAGGAGAGTGCAAAAAACGGTATACAGGCAACCAGCAATGTTTCTAGACCATTCCCAACTTCACTGATGGACAGATGTTTACTGGCCATCTCTGACCCAAAAAAGACTATACCTGATCATTTTTTTTGTCATTGCACATACAACCAAAGTTTTATTATGGCGTTCCTACAAGGCATATTTGTGAACTAAGGTGACAGGTAACCCAATTGATGATAAAGTGATGCTTTAAGTTAAATTTGCTAGATTTATGCATTGTATTAGAGTTGGCACGTTACACAATGAGGAGAGGAAAAGAAAAAGAAACATATGCTTACTTGAGATAAATTTAATCTGGAGTCTGAGATGCACATAGAACCCATTATTCAAATGTACTGTCTTCATCAGAACTATCTGCATTTCTATCAAAAGCATAGGGGAAAAGAGAGCGTGGAGCATTCTGGACAAATATTGAGGCAGGCCCTTTCTGAAAAGATGTTGGTGGATTTTGCTTCTGCATTCTGCCAATCTCTTTACATACTTGATCCAACATGCCAGTGAAGTCCCTCACAATCACAAAAATGCGAAGAGGATGTGATTCCTCCTTTACTGCATTACCATGAAAATACTTAGTTATCTCCTTCACCTGTGCAAAGACTCTCTTTCTTCAGTCTGTACTTGACTAATCTCCTCCTCTGCCTGGTGCAGAAATAATGTCATTGATTGATAGAAGTTTCCTTGTTGCGAAGAAGTTGCCGTTGGATGGCTTGCAAACTCTCTTTGCAAAAATGACCTTAACTTGTTAAGCCCTGTAACAAGTTTTGACACAGAACTAGTCAAAGAATCTGAATCAATTGTTGCTGCATTCCTTACATAGGATAAATCACTACTCAAGTTTGCAAGAGCCTGAAAACCTATTGCTCTGTAATAGTCTTCTTCATTCTTGGAACTCTTTTTTCCACCATCTTTCCAACTGGCTTTAGCATCTACCAAATCAGTAGTATCTGAATCAGATTGTTGACCCACACGCAGCACGTGTGCTCTCTGCTCTTATAATCTCTTGAACAACAAAAATGTAATAAGGTTGTCTTTCCATCTGTACCTTTGACATCTGATAATTTGAGAAGAGTGTCAAGTTTAAAAGCTTGAGCGCCTCCACGCAATGTACCAACATTCATCCGATTGCCTGTTTTTAGAACTGCTTCTAGCAACTTAAAAACAGACGACTACTTCTCAATTCTTTGCTTGCTGCCTGTAAACCATGAACCAAGACGACAACAACAACATCATATAATGGCATCTTTCTGTATTTTTTAAATATGAACCTAGCATAATCATTTTCATGTACCAAAGTATATTAATTAGTAACAATAAATAGTGGAATGAACATACCTCTAGTGTCTGAAATGATTCTCTGATATAATTGATTTCTTCTTTGAAATTTTCCCTATACAGCATCTTATCAAACCGTTCAAAGGCAAAAGGAACAACCAATAATGCTGTAAGAAAGCTTTCTGCTGGGCCAAGTTTAGATATGTCACCAGTATATTCTTTCAGTTTTTTTCTTCCTCTCTGGTTGGTGCCATCTTTATGAGTGTCTCCAAAAAGCTCTGGGACTTAAGCCTTCACCTGTGATCCAAAAACCAAAATAATAATAATAATTAAACAGATCAAACACTTCACCAAAATATGTATGCAGCCAGTCTGTCCCATAACATTAAACCATATTCAAACAGAAATACAGATATTATTAATGTCCATTAGTAACCAAAAATGGTAAAGGAAAATGTACAGAAATACATATAATTTTAAGAACAGGGAATGGGCAAAGCAACTTCATAAAACAAGATCTGTTGAGGCAATACAAAACAATGAGCAACCAAGGAGGCAGTGCAGGTTGAAGGTAGACACTCCTATCATCCAAGGCCCACAACAATAATGATCGGCGCAGAGGAAATGCTGCGCTGATGGCACAGAATAGTCCACTGCCGGGTTGAGATAATTTTGGATTCCTTGATCAAGCAGTCCTACCCATTACAACTACCTGCATGCTTATCGTTAAAACCTGTGTTTAGGAACCAGTTCCTTTGATAAGGAGATTTGTTACGTGCTTAGTCATTTTTCATAGAAAGAGGCTACATATTTTGGTCGTCCTATGGATTTAAAGCTGAAAGAGAACCCTTGGCAACTCTAAACATGCACTATTAGAGACCTCGAATCTTAATGTAGAATGAACATCTGAAGATTAAAGAGTATTCTGTCTCTGGTCCCATACAGCAAGGATGGCAAATGTGCTGCTCTTTGGGGAGACAACAATCAGTCATGCTGCACTGCTGAGAGTAGACTTGTAACCGGTCCTTTGGCTTCTCGAGGAGAATAAAGAGAGAATTTGTACTCGTAGCTCACATATGAAATATACTTGATTTATTTTCAAAACCAGATAACATTACTAAAAATTAGAACATTTCTCTCCATTTTTTGAGCTGTCTTTCGTCTATTTTCTCTCTCCATTTTACTAACAATTCTATTCTGATGCAGTAGGATTTCCGATAACCATCCAATGAATGCATCCAAAGGGAACCTCAGTGCCTTGTTAAGAATTATGTAACTTTGATATGTCCATCATTGATCAGGAGTTAGGTGACCTGATAATGGGGAAGACTGGGCAAGATGAAATTAAGGAAATCTGACAAGGTAACATGCAAGAAGGCTCCATACATTTTATCTTAGGCAGCATGACATATTTGGAGATCTAAATTGCAAAAAAGAGTGGCTGCTTACACGTACCGACAACAATGAAATTCCTGACTGGCAACCTTCATGGAAGAAATCATGACAAGGCTGTCAACAATGAAAACAGATCACAAAAATAATAACAGCAAAAGTGAAAGCAGCGAGTGCTAAAACAGTCCAAGAACACTCTTACGAGGTTGCTTGCTTAACAAAAATTATGTTTTTAAAACCTACCAGTAGAAGGACAATTAAAGGACATATAAATGGATGCCAACAAATAGAATAAAAAAGGATGGAAACCAAATAGGCATGAAAAATAAATCGGCATCAACAAGAAGTGGTAGCAAAAAAAAACACAACAAAAAACCATAGACAAGACAAATTATAAAAAGATATGTGGAAGGTAATAGCACAAGCAATGTCATGTGACAATTAAGTAAAAGGAGACTGGTGATGCTAAAAATAAGAGTAGCATGCACACTCCAAGCATTCTTATGGTAGTAAAAGATCTGATAGAAGATAGAGATGTAATACTAGGACATGCGAGAAGCTATCTCCAACTCAATTCAAGGCATAGGTAAAAGTCTCCATGCCTCAAGTAGAATGAGTGATCGAATCCTTTTATGTTAGTGTAATTAATCATATAAAGGTTACTACATTGAATTTAGTGAAATCTGGTAAACCATTTAATGAAGTTAGAATTTGTAAGAAGGAATGCAAAGAGTAATGTGTTGCATAGATGAAAGGTCATACAAAATAGAAGGCCAAGTAGCATTTCCAGTTTTATTTATTCATGGTCTTTTAATATAAAGATAGTAAGATTAGTAAAAGATCCTTCCGCTTTTGTTGTGCTCACCTTTTCATATCTTAATAATTTTCCTTGATCTCAACATATATGTGTGGAGTTAAGTGAAGATTTAGAGTTGAAAGACAGCATCCATAAAAACTTGCAGCTCCAAATATTAATGAACAGGGTGAGAACTGTAACAAGTAGTTTCTTGTAAATGCAAGATGAAAGGGAATAACTCTGTCAGTGGATGAGGCTTGCATTTACACACTGGAAAATATTGTTGCATAAAATTAGAGATAAAAATGCTTTAAATACTTAATCCAGTAACCAGATACTGCAATACAAAAATCTATTAATTCAGAGATGCTTTGATAGAAGGAAGATGTCACGCCCACATTTTACACACAAAATAACGGGATAATTTTTTTTTGGCTTACATTGCTTGATACATGACACCACATGGGATCACTTAGGATAATATATAACACATGAGATGTTTGCACAACCATGGACCCACATATATAACATGAAACACATGATGCACATCAAAGCCACATTTCCCAAAATGACAAAGTACAACAACGACCCACTACAATATACACTTATTGATAGGCACTTCCCATGACAACGTTTTTCATGGTTACATATTTATTACCATCTTATTTTTATTAATTGACTATAATTATATGAAGAACACTTAACATGGGACCCTTCATTCCTCTTAAAACTAGGCTGCATTTTTTTTTGTTTAACATTTCACCTATAGCAGTTCCATTAGAATATTGCTTGTTTCCTTTATCGCAATTAATTTATATAACTCGACGATCATTAGGAGCATTTAGAAACCCATGAGTCTACCAACACTTGTCCTGAGAATTCATTTCTAAGAATCATGTTTACTTGGTTTGGCATTATACTTTCATTACAAGGAGGAAAAGTTCACGGAAAGTAAAAGGAAGGTTATTAGGTCAAGAGTGGACCTATTCCGAGTTCTTTTCATAGCATTGTTTAACACTAAGGGTACACTCTTTTCATCTTCAAGTTATTACAACCAACTATGTAAGTTAACTCATTAATTTATATCGTTCGTGATTCACAATCCATTTGCTCCAATTAGGAATCCGTATTTTCACAATCATGTTGCACATGGAAGGGTACATTACACCTATGTTCCCGTTATAGAGATTTTTCTTTGAATTTAAGTGACGAATCTCACATTTCAATCTACTTCTATTTCATCATCTTAAGGATTCATTCTCGATATTTACGGGAAACTACAGGTTTCAGCCATTAATTCTACTCCTTGAGTGATCCTAGGTTTCATGTATTCCCATCTACGCCCAAGGGATTCTACTAACTTTTACAAGTCAAACTAGAGTGCAATGTTCTTAACTCACAAGACCTTGGAAACAACCCAAGGTATTCCATTCTCAAGGCTTCATGTTCATTATTTCATTAGCATCATTGTTTAACCACATTTATGCATACAAAGTTTGTGTTCAAGCCTCAGAGTTGGTTTCCTAATTTCATAGGTTGTTTTATCACTTGTGCAACTCTCCTATATTACATTCATTTTATGATCACATTAGGCATTTTAGTTGGTTTCACATCGCTCAAGGGCATACGATTTTCATAGCAATCATTACAAAGTTTATTCTTGTTTACCCTTGTTCTAACTACATTTAACGTGAGTTACTTTGGTCAAGAATTGGCATCGTTTAAAACAAATGAATTCATATGCTACTTAATTCTACACTTACGGATTCCCGTCTCTCAAGGAGTGTGATTCCTTTCGTAAGATTCATTTTATTTTCCTTAGGCAACTCAAAAGTTACGCACGTATTACAAGTGGGACATTCAATAAAATTTTACACGTTCAAAAGCCTTCTAAAGCAATATTTACAATCATTGGTAACCATACATCATAGCTCCTTTGACCATTAACATCATGAGAGGTCACACGATCTATTACATTCATTAGTGCTCGAGGATTTCTACACCCTACTACAAGACAAAATTAGAGTAATCAAATGTCCTTATCTTGCAAAGCCTTCGTGCCACTTGAGGTATTCCAAGACTACATGCCCAGGTAACACTATTATCTGATGGGGATTAATGAGTTCGACGCATTAGTTTAATGCATAGGTAAGTTGACACTTAGAATCCCCTTGCCTTAGTTAGGTCCCTCAACGAGATAAGACATAGGTGAAAACACCCCAAACTATCCCCACAAGGACTAGGTTACACACTAAAGTGTTAAGGACAATTACGCACCTAAGCATTACAACTTACCCATGAGGTGGTTAGATTTGACACCTAGAAATGACGGTCACTCTCACCCCACGTATGATAGGGTACTCTTAATAGCCATTGCCTCACACAAGGTTATTTAAATTCAGGTAATGGTACTTGTAGGACTTGTCTTAGATGTAAAACAAGAAGGCGATTAATGAGATTAGAGTATTTTCTTAACATGATATGAGTTTTACACACTAGACAAGGCTCGATTGGGAGGAGAGAGTACGATAGGGATTATGAACTCATTTTTTTTTATAGTTTGGGTAAGATGAGATTCTATCGAGCATTAAGAGTGTTAAGGAGCTAATTCAATAATTAACATCGTAAAAGATTGTTTTATTACCTCAACAACATAAGTACAACATTTGAGTACAACTTCACATCCATTTCGACACTATAAAATATAGCCACATTGATATTTCCTTTTCAAAATATACAAAGAACAATTCTTGAACAACACTACATATCATTATTCTATGGTAATACACATATTGCAAGATGAATATAACTTTACAATGACAACTCATTAAATACAACATATCACATCTGAATTCCTCTTGTTTGGAGTACCTGCAACCAACCAACGCAGGTCAATCCTAGGACTGGTATGGAAATCCCCTACACTCAAGCATAAATTCCATGCATCCATCATTTCAAGCAATCAAGCCAGAAAATAGAGAGATAGGAGAGAGAGAGAGAGAGAGAGAGAGAGAGAGATCGTTTCTTCACACATTCACACTTCCTCATTCTATTGCTATTTTTTTCTAGAGAAAAGAGTAAGGATAGAGAAAGTCTAGGATTCATTTTCTTTTCAAATCACCATATCATAACCACATATCTCATATCCAATTTTCATTTCATTTCAAACTCATATACATTTTAATCCCATTTACAGTTTCAAAACCAGTCAAAATTTCATAGTTACTTCTAGAGAAAAAAAAGGAAGAGAGAGAGAAATTCTAAAATTTCATTTTCTTTTCCATTCACTATAAAATAACCACATACATCGTGTATCCAATTTTCCATTTCATTTCAAACCCATATACATTTTTAACCCATTTACATTTTCAAAACCAATCAAAATTTTCATAGTTATTTCTAGAGAGAAAAAAGGGGGAGGAGAGAGACACCATAAATTCCGAAAACCATTCATGCAATGATTTGATCAATTCATACTCTATAAAGTACAGAAACGATATCTACAAGGTTCCACAAGGTGTGTTTAGATAAAGTTACAATTTTTGAAAGTTGACCGAAACACTAAAGTGCTTACAAAATGGGTCTTGAAAACACTCGCTTTAAGTTCGAAAACGAAGTATGATGATTTCTACATGCTCCCTCGTATATAGAGACTTCATCACATCGACGGAAGTCGATTGATTACAGCGTGGCTCAAGTTACAAAGGCAACTCCGAGGCTTGTTATCATGAACACTTCAAGACCTCTTGTCGAGCACAACCAGTGGGCCCAAAACCCACTTCAAAACTAGCCGCGAAAGCATTTTTGTTGAACTTATGGTTGGTACAATTCTCATGTTGGCAAGTCTAGATGTAAGTGGCGGTGGTTTCAGATTTTCGCTCAAACTAAGCGGCAACCGTAAGCGGAACCGATCGTGTTTTATTAAAATGTGCACGTCACTACAAGTGACTGATAAGCTAAATGGGCTTTGCAACTCTGACTCATTTAAACGGCGGTAAATGAGTTCAAACAACTTGTTAAGGTTCTCCATGGTGTCCCACATTACCAAGGGTCATGCTAGGAGTTTCGGATTTACGGTACATTTGGGTGTGGCGCTCCATGCGCATGACTTTCGAGGTTGGAATTTTTGATGTTTTGGTAGTTTTGGTCGAGGTACGGTTTATCATTTGTTGGAATTACATTTCCTACTATTCAACATTTAATTTCGAGAAGTTGGAAATGATGAAAGTGAAATTTAGTGCAGGATGAAAGGGAAAACCATACCTTTTACGCAAAACTCGCGATCACCGCATTCAATGATGAAAGTGAAATTTAGTGCAGGATGAAAGGGGAAAACCATACCTTTACGCAAAACTCGCAATCACCGCATTCAATGAGACCACATCAGCGTCAGGGATTCCGACAATAGTGCACTTGCTTGAAAGCTCCACATCTTTTCCGCCAAACTCGTTGTGTGAACATGATGCAACCATCACATTCCATGAGACTGAACTCCTTAGGATATTTTCAACCCGTTTACATGCTTGCACAAGCATCCACTAATTTTTGCGTTTTCACACAACCATGGAAGGGTATTTTGCAAAGGTCTTGGGTGGCCAATCATAATTTCTCATATAAATGTGGGGTTGACCTGCTTACCCTCAATAATGGCTTCCTTGGAACTGCAGATCTGCAACAATTGAAAAATGCATGCATGATGGGAGTATAGAAGACAATACGTCCCATTTCTCCAACAAATCTTGTTATGCCTAAACACCTGCAGTAGAAATTTTTCCACTCACCATTCAACCCTAATTATTTTTGCATTTAGTCAAATAATCCACACACCCAAAAAGAACAGTCCTTAAGGCCACACAGCTATGAGGCATTTTTTCAAATAGTTCACGTGCAACCCATATGCTTCCACGTATGGATGTTTTCACAGCAGGGGGAATGGGTTGGACTAGACACCTGCAATCTGCATTTGCTTGGAAGTTTCTAAAGCCTTTTTCAACGGACCCATTTTATATATACCCTGCATTCATTGTTGACCGAACCACCTTCTTGCAAGCATTTTATCCTCATTGCACACGCCTGGCGCAGAGGAAGAATGAAAGAGACAATTCTTGCAGAGACATAAGTGGGATAGCAGGAAAGGGCACTTTCAATATCTTAATCAATACAACAATTACTCGAAATAAAAGATAAGGGCCACTGAAAAGCGAAGTGGTAGCCGTCTACCCTGAGAACGGTGCTGCAAAGGTTACAGTGCATGCAGCACAGGTGTGCAGAAGAAGCAAAATCAATACATCTAGACATTATACACCCAAATGAAGCGCCTCCTCATCCTAAGTCTCCTTCTTCTTCATACAACAAAACAACAGTTGCAGGCAGTCGTTCCTCTCCTCTCAAAGACATTGAACTTGCCTCAGATACAGATACAGACCCAGATAAATCAATTTGCATATAGTAAGTGAGGAGATATTGGGTTACAGGTTTATCTCCGTGTGCAAGGCTCGTTCAACCCACAATGGTAATGATTTAGGACGGCTATTAGTGAGAGCTTCGTTTAGCACCGTTCCCTGTCACATTCTGTTTATTTAATTATGAGAGTACAAAACCATGCTTTACCATTGTTAGTAAAGCAGAGCTCTGACTTCTGCACTCGCTGCAACTATCCAATTACTGCTAAATTTACAACATTAACTTGGGTTTCAGCGTGGTTAACGCCTCTGGATCTCGAATAGAGTGCTTGTATTATTATGCAAGGAAAATGACAGGTTTGAAGGCCATAAAGGATGCCCGTGCCTTGTCAGATCTCCTTCCACACACCACTGCCTGACACAGACCACCGTTCTCCACCAATCTCTTTTAAAATTTCACCTACTCCCAATACGCATCCCAAGTTGCTAAATGATTAATTTTATGTTCTTTTATTTATTAAAATAATTTAATATATTTAATTATTATTATTATCATTATTTCAAATTTGTTTATCTCATTTCGTTTACTTGAAAATCTATTAAAACATTTTAGTATATCTAATTATTATTATTATTATGTTAGTTTCAAAAATATCTTATTCTATACAATTTACGTATTAAATATATAAGTATACGGATGTTAATACGATATTACTATCCAACCAAAACGAATAAGACAAATTAGATAATCATAAGTCAAGGACGACGTTCAATGCCCGGAGAAGTAATAGTGACCTTGCATAGGTTGTGCCAACAACCAAGAAGCTAACTTGTGCCCTGATATGAGTTTGAATCTTCTCATATGACTTACACAAAATACGCATGGGATCTGATACCTCCCAACTTGTTTGAGAAAAAGGTGAAATACGCTCTCGTATATACCGATGGGCCAGGTGTGGAGGTGGAACCCACACCTCACCAATTGGGTGCAACGAAGCGGGGCATTACAAAAGACATGCAGAATTTGAAGACATTTTCTTTGGAGACATAAAATCTTGAATAACAGAAACCATGGAATAGTGACAACATGAGTACAAGCTCATAAACTGCAGTGAAATATTAATAGTTACAATAGAGATGAGCAACTGGCTATCTGACCTATGCATCCAGAGCCAATAATATACAGGAGAAATATTTTTCTCAGTAGCACCTAGAGACTTTCAGTTTTCTTGATGCTTGGATGATTGAAACAATAACAAGTGCAGAGGAATGAACATAAAAGAAAAAATGAAGCAACTGCATGTCAATTGCAAGACTTATTAGCAGAGTAAGATGTTAATTAACTTATATCATTCAATGATGAATGATTGGGGCAAGATGGATTAGGAAAACTGAATGGATGACTCTGCTAAACATGAGCTGTCAATAATAGAAATGGACAATTGATCTAAAAACTGTGGTGGTGGTTGACAAAATTGCAGATGCAAAATTGTACAGGATGCAACATGCCCAACGTAAGATGCATATGTAGTAGACAGAACAAGAACAATTTCAAAATCGTGATACACAGTAGAAGCATTGTTTATTGCATCTTTATTGAACAAAGGCAGATAATGACAAATAGTATGGATATTGTACACATTAGTGTAAATAGAAATGATGTAGCATGAACAAATGGATGATGATACCTAGATATAGACTTATGTCACGATTTTAGTTTTGTTAAGGTGACAGTTTTTTTGTTTGGTTGAGAGTCATTCATTGCTAAGGATTCATAAGGAGCACTGGGATTTTTAAAAGAAAGGTTATTTTCCTAGCCAAACGTTAATGGAGGGCAAGTTCTTGGTGAAACCATTCAAGCTTGTCATAGATTGGCATGTTTATAAGAAAAATGAAGCTTGAAACATCCCAAGAAGCTTTGTCAAAGGTGATAAGTTTTGCTTTCATTAGGTGCAATGGAAATATAAAATATGCTTTATGGCATCCTTTTTACAAGGGAATGTCTGCAGTTATCAGGCAAAGGGAATGTCATAGAATTAAGTTTGTCATATTTTTTAATATACACTAGAGTAACACCCATAATCAAGTTGGAAGCTAAAATGAAGTTAGTTTCCATCGAGGCATTGTATTGATACATCAATGAGTCGTTATACGTATATATACACATATATGTAAAATAATGTGCAATCCTGTCAAAAACTTCCCATGCAAAAATAATGGATAAAGTTCAAGTTCATGTTCAACAAGAGTGAAGTTCGGTAAACCTTGTGACATAGGTTTGATGTATGCGTGTCTAACTCTGTTGAAAAAATTTACCTTACACAATAAGTTAAAACAGAGAAGAGCCGTGCTAAACAGGAATCTAAACAGTGCATAAGAGAAATGATACGCAAAATTGACACTGTATTTTCACCTAGGAAAACCCTTTTTGGGAAAAAACCCAGCACATCAAGCTTTGATCTATTGTATTAACTAAAACCATTTACACTAAAAGGAAACACTTCAAGGTTCTGTATCTTACATACAGTCCATACACTACACCGTGTAACTGTATAAATACAACAATGTTCCAAACTGAATGCAACCAATTAGACTTAACTGCCTAACGCACTCATCCCTGCCATTTCTGTCTTGAACAAGAGTGTGTGCCTTTATACTAATACGGATATCTTAAATACACCTATCTGAAAAAAGCCAAGAGAGATCAAACTCAAGGTACTTATCTTGGATTTTCAGCATACCACAATTATTAATAACTTCATGACCTGCTTCACAAATTTCACAATGAATGGTGACAAATGGTATCAATCTAGCTACACCATTTTGTAAGGCTCGAAAAATTATTTGTGGAAAAAAAATAATGGGCTCCAAACTCTTCCGTATGGCCAAGATATTACAATTTTCCCGTTAAATTTTCCAAGAAAAAGGAAAAATTTCTTTGTGACGGTCAAATGGGCATCAAATTTAAGGTAAGAATTTAAAGCTAACAGATTCACGGACATTGCATTAAAATCATTGCAGGTCAACCTTCCTAGCTAAATTTGTTTGCAAGTGATAATTTTTGGGTTCCCCTCTGGACTAATCACTAGAGAATGCCAATAACTAAAAATTAGACCAAACATGAAAACTAATATACATAAATAATTATTTACTTTGTTCAAAAAATGGGGCATGTGATCCTGTTACCAAACTCGAACAAGATAAAATTTTAAAAATCAGAATTTGAATGCATTCCAAATCTGATAGTTTGCAAAATGTAGCAAAACAGCTCACCTTCCAACAGTGCATCATAAACTTCCTCTCTCCTTACATTCAGTGCCTTCAAAAATATGGCTAAGTTTTGAGACTTTTTGGGTCCAGAAGCTGAGGGTTCTGGCTAGAAGGAATAAGTGCTTGTTTGGCCGCTCTATTTGTCCCAGTGTTAGTGGAATTATAACCAAATAGTGTCTCGATCATTTCTTCATTGAATCTGCACATGACAGTTTCATTGCTTATAAGAAGCAGCACTGATCATCCGTGAAATTTGCAGCAGCTTCTTCTAACTGTAGGATATGATAATCTGATCTAGTTACATTTTCTATTTCTTAATCAAAAAAATGAAGCCTTTCCCTAGAAAACAAGGTTAGGAAACATTCGTACTGAAAAGATCCTGCTCTTAGCTGATCCCAAACCATCGAATGATCAGGGTTAGCATTAACTTTGTCCCAGTGGAGAGGCTTTAGCTTAGGCCGTAGATTCCCATCTTCCCCTACTGCATTTAAGTGCTCGAAGAAGCTTTCGAGCCAAAAGGTCTTTGGGCACCTGGTGGAGCTGGTTGACCTGCTTTTGAAAGTGGGGGCAAGGGAGGAGGTAACTGAGAACTCCTTGTCGGTGGAAAAGGTGCTTTTGGTGGATTAGACTTGACATTGGCAGGCCCAGGGGGCAGAGGAGGTGGGGATTTGTATGTTGGTGGTGGAGGGGGATTTACTTATTGGCAGTGGTGGAGGAGGCGGGGATTTACTTACTGGTGGTGGTGGCGGTGGCGGTGGAGGTGGGGATTTATTTAATAGCGGAGGTGCAGTAGATTCAACAGGTTGGTCTACAGAGGGGTTCAGCAGGGGTACAGTTGGAGGATGTTTAGATGATACTGGAAATGGAGTAGACTGTGAATGAGGTGAGGAGGAAAAAGGAGTAGCAATTGGTTGAGGGGTATTGTAGAAAGTGTGGGGTCGCGCTGAAGAAACTGTAGGTGAAGGAGCTAGTGGCACCTTGGATGAGGATGAACCCGAATTTTGAATGGTGTCTACCAAATCTGATTTGAAAGTAGCCTTATCACACAACTCCAGAGAAAGCTTTGTCTTGGCCAAAGGAGGAAGAGGATGAATATCAAGAATCTCTGTGCTCTTCCTAAGGCGTGAAGGAAGAGATGAAACTCGAAGGTTCCTTGGATTGAAGGAAGAAACTTGTGTATCAGCCTTACCTGTTCCTGGGACAGCTGTTAAATGTGAAATTTCATTGGAGTTTTCAAATTTTGCCCAGTTATAAACTTTATATTCACCAGCATAGGGATTTTGTGATAGTGATTCACTGTCCATGGCTGAGGCTGAAAATAAAAGAGGCCTGACATCATTATGCTGATTGAACCCATGTCTTCTGCTAGAACATTTTTTGTACAAATAAAGAATCAATCCGGTAAGAAGTAGAGTCGATATTGCTGTGATAACAACAGCTAAAATAATTGCCTTGGACTTGCCACTCTTCTTCATTGACTGTACGGGAGGTACCTCAATTGAGAACTTGGGAGCTGGTACAGGTGGTAGGATGATCGAATGAGTATCTGAATGTACAATTCCCGATGATGGCGATGGCCCTAAATGTGGTGATGAATTTTCAGGGATGGACCAGGGCATTATATTGATCATTTTGTGCTCCTGAAGGCAATGGGGAAATTGCTGCAATCGGAGATGTAGCGAGAATTCCTAGATAATTACTGCGTAAGAAGCGTTTCTCATGAGCATGGAAATGAAGCATAGCTCTGAGTCGCTCCAGAGGCGATAGCAAGTTTGAATTTTCATCTTCTCCGGAAACAGGTTCAATAAATTCCCGTGGTCTCCATATGTTGGAATGATTGAAGACGAAACAAATGGGGTGAAAGCATGGTGTCTGTAGAGAGAATCGTGAAGAAAACTGTTCATCGGAGGAGGTTGGTTAGTCATTTTGTCTCCTAAATTGTGTTCAAACAAAGAACCAGAGCTCTGAATCCGTTTCACATTGTTAACACCCATCCCTTTATTTGAAAAGTATTGTAAATTCTTACGATCAATGTCCCTTCCTTCTAATCGTTCTAAACCACAACCAGTTTGCAGACACCCATCCTGTGGCCGGATATTGCAATCCTGATGCAAAGACAAAAGAATGTCAGACTAACATTAATTTATAACCTGGGACAAAGAAACATTTTTCTAAATACCAGATTATTCTGTATATCGGGACAAGATATAGTTAAATAAATCACAAATATTAGATTCAATAACATATATCTAATAACCAGGAACAAAGAAACATCAGACTAAATATCTGATTGACCTGCATATCAGGACAATAAAATATAGTTATACATCATGGTAAATATCTAATAAGCCTGCATATTGAAATGGGACTGTGATTATATGCAACTCTAATGTTCGTTTATATATGGACCTATTAGTAAAATGAAATGAATAACTCACCAAGACATTTACAGCAGCACTCGCTGATTCAAAAGAGTCAAAGCATAATACTTCACAACTAAAAACAATTCTAGTGTGTTAAAGACTTGAGAGTTTAGGCCTAGATTTCCAAGCGGAAATAGGACAATTTACACTGAGTGCCAATGGAACTGGTCATCACAACAGAAAATAGCTTTGTACAAAAACTGCTATTTGTTCTACCAAGGAAAAATATGAATTAAACTAATGAATGTGAAACAAAAATGCCAATAGCTTCACAAGGAAATCCCTTGAATCTTTCATAAAGAAGGATAATTAACCTGTTGCAAATTAATGCTGTGATACAGTCCTTTATTTATCAAATTGAACACTGCATAACAGAATGAGTAAAAAATTTACTTGTAGTTCACTTATGCTCATTGTGTAGCCAAGTTCAATTGTGGTCAATTCTTAAGTGTAGTTAAACATGGTCAGTTTTTCATGCCATTTACCATCGTCAATTTTAACCACTGTTAATGATGTTAATGAAGTGGGGACATATTTTAAATATCTATTTAAGCATATACAGATGTTCTTCTCTTTTATTATGGATATATCAATATATAGATACAAACATAGAACATTCGCTTAAATCACCAGTATTGAGATCCTATTTTATGTGAGGCCCATCATGTAGAAAAGCTTATTTTCCTAAAATATTAAAAACTCGACAATATGATAGTTTATCTGTCCTCTAGAATTTAAGGTTTGTAAACATGGGAGTCAGATACGCAAATTCATCTTTGCCGGTATAGTATCTCCCTTTCATGCTCATGTAGCACTACAGAAAACCTGATTTGAATAACAGGCATCACCAAGCTGCGGTCATTAGTTCACTCATACATTCCCCAAACACTGTTAAATCTTCTTCCAGTCACTGCCTGCATGCCAGCTGGAAGACCGATATGCTTTCATACCAATCATACCTACTCATAATAATTACAACCAAGTTATTGTGTACAAAATTAAACCAATAAGAAAAGCATTTAGCAACTAATATGTTATTTAAATCAAATGAAAAAGGCTAAGAATTGAGAAAATTAGGGTGTGCTAGCCTGAGAAGGTGCCCCTCATTTAACAAATAGACTCCAGCAATCCAACACCCATTGATGCAATGTCGAGGATTACATCATATGAGCCAATGAGCCAGCCCCTCTGTTGTCTATCCCATTCACAGGTTAATTATAAATACCCTTCATCTTCTTCCTTTTCCACAATTCTCCTCATTGTTGACCATTGAAGATTATTTGTTGCATTGTTTATGTAATTTGGCCAAAAGAGAGCAGCCTTGATGACATAACGACTTGAAGTCGTGATCATTTAGGCCAGTGATTGTGCATTTGAACATTTATGACTACGAGGAGAGTGGCCCTATGTTCTGCTGCGATGACTTACATTTTATTGCAATGACTATGAGTGCTGAAAAACTTGTGGCGATGTTTAGAAAATATTCAGGTTTAGTTGGTGGATTTCTTTTTCCTAAATGTTATTTTTATTTTTTAAAAGCACAAGTGAGCACCTGGAGGAGGGCATCTAAACATGCCTTGAGGGATGCCTAGAGTACCAAGGGGAGCATCCCTGTAAAACATAGATCATTCTTGGATTCTGAGTAATGACAACCTCATTCTTTCACAACCAAAGGAAGCAAAAGGGACAAGTATGAATTATCTATGGAAGACCTGATGCAAACTGCATAAATAAAATGGTATGTTTTCCAATGCTTTCCGTGTACTCATTTATGGATGAATTGAGGATGATGGTGTGCTATAAACCTTAGTGGCTAATTACAAAAATAGCACATCAGCAATAATGCACTAAAAGTAGTTTATTAACATAACAAACAATAAAAGATAGTGAAGGAGGAGTTGATTTGAGCTGGCAACCAAACCCTCTCTGGAAAATTGGTAATTTGTGTTTAGTTTCAAGCATGCTATATTAGAAAAATGTTCTACATTCAGATCAAGCTTTCCCATTTACAACAGATCTCTTAGTTTCAAGCATTTGTTTCAGAATTTTCAGATTTGAAGTTTTTTGAGCTTATATCCATCCAATATTTGCATACATATTAATTTCAGTGACCATATTCTTTCAAATTTATAATGCTCTTCCAATAGATTTATTAGCAATGATTGGTTTAGGATAGTAAAGGGGTATCAGAGCACTTTTTGGAATCATAGGCTGACACCAATATCACGGACAGAGCATTTCAAAAGACATTTCATAGATTCAATCAAAAATTCCATCAATGGAAATGCAAGTTGAATTTAAATATTCTTGCACATTACATGTAGGGGAGTACAACTACGAGGTCAAAACCTTGTTGGACATTGAAACTAAATGCTACAAATGGTACAAGGAGATACCAAAAAAGATAATGATATCAAAAGAAAATGAGTATGCAACTCATGTTGAGGAGCATTAAGATCACAATCACAGCATGGGTGATGTAGACGATGGTAGTGCTTTATCATTAATATTTTCAAATTTTGTCAAATGGGCCCAAAGCAATTCAACAAACAACAATCCTATTGCTTTGGGGCAGACAATTTGAGGGGGTTGTTATAAACCTATTTTTGTTCAATGTCAATAATAATGACATTATTACGTGGTTGTCACGAAACATCTTTTTGTGAAACTGAGCAGACTGCTTTTGGAGTTAATGAGCCAACCACCCTTATAAGGAAATGGCTTTATTAATCCACCTTTTTGGTAAAAATCTCCAGATTCACTGCATTCTAGTTGATGGTAGGATTTGATAGGTCCAAAATATATAGGTTATCTCATGTAGGTGTATAAGAACAGATTTTTACCCTCTAATTGGGTGGGAGGCAATGTTTCTGGAGTCTTTTCTCTTTGCCAGCCTGTAAGGCCTAATCCCTGGCCAGGTGCAGCATCTATACTGTTCTTGAAATTGGCCTGAGCTTCCAATCAAACTTGTGTTATCTTTTAGCATGATTATGAAAGGATGTTATACATTTAGCCCGATTACCCTATTTACCACAGGTCTGTTAGATCCGGTATATTTCAGGATTTTCAGATTTAATATTTCAGCGGTAGTTCCACTTTTCTGAACATATATCAGTCGAGTATTTACATATGAATTCATTTCAACTGTAATATTTTAGTTGTCAGATCAGATTCATAACTTTGTGTACTTTTAAAGTTGTAATTACTCTTTTCAGTTTGCTTAATAACAGAGATCAGTTTAGGATCTTAACAGATGATTAATTTCAGCCCAAAAATGTGGATCGAAAGAGAATCAATTAGAATGTTTTGGAGCATCCAGAAGCCTCCTTGGAGCCCCTAAGGATTGTTTTTATTAGCTAAATCAATTACAGTGTGTTCTGGAGCATCTGGAAGTCCTCAAACCTCCTAAGGTTCGTACTTATCATCTGAAACCAGAAAAGCATAATCTTGTGAATCCACACCATAGGATTTACACCAGCCTAGAGGATCTGTTTCAGCCTAAGAAAGAGAGGATTCAGGAGGTTCAACCCAGCAAGGATACCTAGAGCTGCTTAAAGAATTCTATGATCAAATAAAGTTTGGGGTTTTACCCAGCATTTGAATATCAAGATTGGTCTTTGAAGTTGATTGATGCTCATCATCGCGTATGTATTATAACTCTTGCCAATCTGCGAGAGGTACGAATCTAAGTAGGTTAGCCATGGCAGCCATACTCTTCAAAGTTATTTGCAAGATTATGGTCACCTATAACGATGTGAAAAGATGCATGCATAAATGTGTAAACACCTAATTTTGGTGTTGAACGAGTTATAGTTGTAAAATTGCATTTTTCTAGGGTACTTGTGTGTTTGCCAATTATTGGTTCAAGTTAGCCTCTTATTGGCATGTTTCTCCATGTTCGGTCATCTTTTGACATGTCCCCCTGTTTTCTCTCTCCCCCTCCTAGTTTTCTCTCTCCTCTCCTATTTTCTCTCTTTTTCCCTGTTTTCTTGATTATCTGGGTTTTTCCCAAAACCGTAACTATACAATGCTGGACCCTTTTCTTGTGTGGACCCTTTTGACCAATCCTTGGGTCCTTGGGTCCGCCAAGGTTTTTGGGTATTCTTTGTGCATTTTTCCCACCTGTTATGTGTTGGCATGCACGACAATAGAGTATGAATTTGAATTCAAGAATTCTATAAATACATAGGTGCATTGGTGCAGATAGGACATGATAGAGAAGAGATCAAGAGGCATATGAATAAGTTAAGTGATAGAAGAGCGTCCCCATGCCAAAAGCATTTCTAAAGGTATTTACGGAAATCTGAAGAGCATCTAGCATTTATTGTGTGTTGCATCAAATATTTATTAGAGCATTGAAAGTGATAAGGGTTGGGGTAATTGCGCGGCACTAGACTGCTTGTTGAACAACATTATACTTGTGTGCTGGCTTCAAAGAATTGTTCAGATCTAGGGGCTTGATAATGATAAGGGATGACACGTGCCCCACAAAAACACCTTTTTTATTGCGTTCTTGCTAGGTGTTTCTGCTCTATTAGGTTCCAAGATAGAAGGTCAGTTTCCTCAAGATCTGCACAGAATTCTTGAAAGTGAGCAAGGTTTTGGAGCCCTGAAGCTGACAAACAAGGTCACAAATCAGATTTTCCCTTTCTGACAGTTTCTGGTCGCCAAAACTGATTGCTAATGGTACAGGACGTGTACACTAGCAATTCTAGCAAAGGTTCTTTGTCCGTGCTCATTTTTCTGGGTCTTCATCACCTCGCTGTCTGGACCTGCTCTGTGTTGTCTGCTCCTGACAACTGACTCGGATTTCAATGAATCGGATATTCTTCTACAACCCCTCTTGTCAATTATTATTACTGCAGGAATATTCTTTTTATGCAATTAGGTCTGACTTTACTATTTTAAATTTGTTTAGGCCTGAACTGCAATGTTTATGGGTGGATGTATTGCATTTTGATGCAAGAACCGCTTCCCATCAAACAAGATGGTCTTTAAATCCAACTTAAAATCTTTTATCAGAATGCCTCATTATATTAATCAATTAAACATCAAGAAATAGAAGATGGTTACAATAAAGGTGGCCAATTGGTATGCATGGCCCGATCTCCATGCCGATAAAAACACGGCTCAAAAGTACCAAGAAAGGCAGGTACATATCAGCTGTATCCAAGACACACTTAAAAACACTATGGAGAGGCGGTGGATCACCCTTTGGAGGAAGGGCATGCCAAGCAAAGGGCCTTCCAAGGAGGATCCAAGGCAACCACAGAGACCTTCCTCTCAGGAAGCAGCTTAAGCATCTAATGAACAATTTTTATTATAAAGAACAGTTATAAATAGAGTGAACTCGAGTCCTAATGACAGGATGGCAATAACTAATAACCATCAAGGGATGTCTACCTAAGGTAGGTTTGTTTCACAGTCGCACTCCGCACATATCACCATAGGTGTACTGCGATTCCATATTCATGCATCCTGTCCATAGCTAACCATTTACAAATTAAGTGCAATCCTATATTATGTATATGCAAATATGTACGTTATTGTTTCCTCCAGGATACATGTATACAGGTACAGACAAGGTGGTCTACAATTGTTTTCAAGATAGTATCCAAGCACATAGAAAATAAGTTTGTAAAACAATTTAAAAGAACAGTAGCCATTAAAAATATAGTTTGGTGATAGGAAAACTCCTCCAAACCCTTTCTGCAAGTCAAGAAACTCCTAGTTTTCTTTATAAATTTTACAAGGGCTTGGAACTGTTGATACGCAAGGCAGCAGCAGTTCAAAGTCAACTATTTTTTTTTTAAATGCAGCAGTGGCAAGAACATAAAACAGAAGTAGCAAAAGATATAATCCCAGAAGTGACCTAGAGTAACAAAACAAAGTAAGCAGACATGATAGTTCCAATAGAATCTGTTCTCGATGAGGCAGAAAATTGAGGGATGAAATGAGCAAGCAAAGGTTGTCCTCTAATCCGAATTATCTTTTGGAATTTGGTGGACAACACACTAACGGTGGCATTTAATGTGCCATGGCAATACATTCATAGTAAAATAATTGAAATTGTAGAAATAATGAATTGTATTGCATAATTAAAACAAAATTGTATTGTGGAAATAAATCTGTATTTGTAAAAATAAACTAACTTTATTGAATATGTATACAAATTGGCAAATTCTATAGGAGAGATGTATGCCGAATTTTAAATGCATTCAATTCAATTGCGAATTATTTTAATTGTTATTAACTTATTTATGTTTGTTTATCATCGTTAATGAACGAAATTGTTGGAATGTATTATTGTAAATAATTTTTTTTTGAAATTTTGTTCATAGGATTTACAATTACAAATTTGAAATTACGGTTACATAGGGTTATAAAGCCAATTTTTTAATTTTTAAATGGTTTTATAATGTTTTTTTTAATTAAATTTACAATTTTTTAACTTTTTAAATAGTTTTATAAAGTTGTTTTTAATTAAATTTACGGTTTTTTAATTTTTTAAATGTACATTGTGTCTGTAGATTAGAGCTTAGCAATGGCATCAAGTTCGGCATCTGGGTTAGCATCACTAACAGAAATTGTTCCCGCTAATGTCCGTACCATTGCTTGGAAGTATGGTGTGAACCGTGGTTTGCAATTTCAGAAAACGTTTTTGAATGCATCAATCGCCTGAAGTATCATCTTGCATGTATTGTTTGCTAGGACGTTGTGGTATGTCCCAATGTTACAAAAGAGGCAAAACAAGAGATGAAGGCAAACTGGAGAAGAAGAAATTAGAAGGGGCAAGGGTGCATGCAGCCATAACAAAAGCCATTAGACCTGGAATGGCAGAGGATTCAAAGGACAATGCGACAATGATTGTGGGCTCTACTCGCGGTCCACGCATATGAAGCGGAAGAGGCACATCTACTTCATCAAGTTCAAGCAAAGGGATACATAACTTTTTTGTACCAAGAAACATACCTAGGGCACAACCTTCGCTACAAGGTATAGGTTGGAACAAGGATGCGCATGAGGAAGCAGATAAAGCATGTGTGAATTTCTAGTACTACAACAACCTTCCCTTCAATGTGGTGAAGAGCCCGTACTGGGAGTACTTGGTGACAAGCATTGATTGACAAACAGCAGAGAGAAAGGGCACAGGCACCCTCTCCAAAAGACTTGAGTAGGAAATTGTTCAAGGGTGCAATTGCAAATGCAACGACAATCCTAGAAGATCAAAAGAAACAATGGCAAAATACGGATGCACCATTCTTTCAGATGGGTGGATAGATGGAAGGAACCGCACTCGATTAATTTTTAATGGCTTCAAATGGTGAGATGGTGTTTTTGAACACTATGATGCCCCTAACATAGTTAAAAATACAGAGGATTTGAGTCTTATGTTGGAGAAGGTCAGATCGAGAGGTGGGTATACACAATGTTGTGCAAGTTGCTGCATAACGCAATGCAGAAGCATATGTGGCGGGGGGAGACTACTACAAGAGAAACATCCGTCACACTTTTGGACTCCTTGTGGTGGCTCATCGCCTTGACCTTTTGGAGGACATGGGAAAATTTGATCGGGTGAGGCCGGTTGTAAAGATGCAAGAAACATAACCAAGTACATATATATTCACCCTTGGGTCATAGCTTGATGAGAGAACATGCGAAGGGAAAATAGTTTCAGGCGAGCTAGTGTCACAAGGTTTCGCAACTAACTTATCGACATTGCAAAGTATTTCTAGTTTGTTGTCATCATTGAAACAAATGTTTGTGAGTCAAACATGGCTAGACTCGCAATATTCAAAGAAAGTCAATGGAGAGAGGATTGTAAAGATAGTTTTTGATGATGTCTTTGCAAAGAGAGCTATAGAGATCATCAAGGTAACTTCAAACTTCAATTTAAATTTCAAGTCAATTCTTTTATTTTAATTTGTTAAATGTATTGTTATTTACTTATTTACTTTATTTGTAAGTTTGTAACTTTAAAGTTTAATTTGTGTGTAGGTGTCAAAGTCATTGGTGAGGGTTTTGCGCTTGGTTGATGGGGAGCAAAACCCGATAGGGTACATTTATGAGGCCATGGATAGGGCCAAAAAAGGCCATCCAAAACTATTATAGGAGGATATCGTCATATTTGGTCCCTTTTGGGAGATAATTGATCGGAGGTGGAACAATCAACTCCACCAAACTATTCATGCAGTAGGGTACTACCTCAACCCTAGGTTTTTCTTCTTCAATGGCTTCACAGATGTGAACGCAGAGGTTATGAAGGGCCTTTCAACATGCATTGAGAGGATGATACCAAAAGTTGAGACGAGGGACCTCATTATTTTAGAGTTGCAGAATTACAAACATGTTAGGGAGAGGCTTTTTTTTCGGCGTTAGCTATTCGAGAAAGAACCACGCAACCACCAAATAACAAAAATTAGAATGTTTACTAAGTTACTTATATGTTATAAGTTACAAATTTAATTTTATTAATTACTTATAAACTTTTGATTATCTTGTTTGTAGGTTCTTGGTGGGAAGATTGGGAGGAAATACCCCACATCTTCAAAAGCTAGCCCTCAGAATTTTATCTCAACCTTGTAGCGCTTTTGGATGTGAGCACAACTGGAGTTTGTTTGAGGCCATTCACACGAAGAAGCGCAACAAGTTGACTTAAAAACGCCTCAATGACTTGGTTTTTGTGCAATACAATCTTCGACTTCGCACAAAAAAAGTGGAGGCCACATCGTAGAGCTTATTGATTTGGATGAGATCGATCCATACAAGTGATCGGATTAGGCAAGAAGAGGAAATCCCTACGTTCACAGGGGATGAGATTGCTTCTTTCGAGAGGGAAGCTATGGAGGGAGAAGCACTAACATGAGATATTGGATTAGATGACATCTTTGGAGGTGATGTCGAACATAGTAGAGGAGACACTACCATCTACTACAATAGTGGAGCCGCAAATGGAAGCCTTCCAGAGAAGCAAACAATCGCAACCGAGTGTGGGGACTAGTAGAGGCAATAGACCCTCTCCCCAATATTTCTCTAGAACGGGGAAGAGGAAAATGTAAATTATTGTAAATTGTAACTTGCATAGATATGCAATTTATGATGATAATTTTCAATGACAATCATCATAAATTCATAACACTTATCAATTGGCTATTGTATTCGCATGATGATGCGATTTTGTATTGTATTTGTATTCAAATCTAATAGAAAACACTTCTCCAACATTTTACAAATACATTTGTAGCTATATTTTGTATAAAAATTATGTTTTTTAAACAAATTTGCATATTTTTTAAGTTTCGAGTTTTGTCAAGTCAAATTTTTTTGGGTTTGTCGAATGAGTATGCAAACTATATTGCAAATGATGTATACAAATGAAAACTCTATAGAGAGATGTATGTGCATTAAACAACTTCCACTTGCTAAACACACTTCCAAAAAGTTATATAATGACCTCTTGGGTCCATTCTAAATCACACTCTCATTTTTCTCTTGCTGAATACAGTTTTTAGTAAACTAACATTTAGCATTGTGAAGAGCAAAGAGACATCAAGGAGCAGCTTGAAGGAGGAGTTTAGCATTGTTAAGAGCAAAGAGACATCAAGGAGCAGCTTCAAGGAGGAATTTCAATCGATTGGAAGGTGGGATTGACTTCAAGGAGGAAAAACCAGGTATTTTTCAAGTTTTTTTTTTATTTGGCTAAAGAAAATGTTAATGTGATCAATGATCACGAATGATGTGTGCATTATGCACACATCATTCGTGATCATTGATCATGATGTCAATATGTATATTTAATTTAGTAATTTTAAAACTCTATGCTTAAAAAAATAAAAAAATGTAACATTTTCTTTGCGTGTTAAAATAAAAAACATATATTCTTTTTTTAAATTATAAATATCATCCAAACTCTGTGTATGCTCTCACCTCGCACCTATACGGTGACCTTGGTGATCAAAAACAGAATAGGATGTGTAGGGTTTTTAAATTTAATTCTTTTTTGTTTTTTTAAAAAAGTTTATTTTGTTTTTTTAAATTAAAAAATCCGAACTTTGTGTATGCTCTCACCTCGCTACCGAATCGGTGACCTTGGTGATCAAAAGCGTAATAGGATGTGTAGGGATTTTTAATTTAATTCTTTTTTTTGTTTTTAAAAAAGTTTATTTTTTTTTTTAAATTAAAAATCCGAACTCTGTGTATGCTCTCACCTCGCGCTACGAACGGTGACCTCGTGATCAAAAGCGTAATAGATGATGTAGGGATTTTTAATTTAATTCTTTTTTGTTTTTTAAAAAAAGTTTATTTTGTTTTTTTTAAATTAAAAAATCCGAACTCTGTGTATGCTCTCACCTCGCGCCTAAACGGTGAACTTGGTGATCAAAAGCAGAATAGGATATGTAGGGTGTGGTTCTATTTAATAATTTATTCAATATTGTTATCTAAGTTTATGTTTTTATTTTTCAATGAAGGTTTGATTCAATGGCATCTAGTTCAGCTTCAGTGGGAGGGCATGGGGAAGGGGAAGAAAGCCAAAGTGGGGGTGTAGATCCTAGAGCTCCTCTTTCGAGACATGTGCAAATTGTGGAGAACCTCACAAGTGGGTGGCTCTCGAGTTTGGGTATGCCATCATTGCAATATACAATACAAATCCTCTTATACCCGACTCAAAGCTCATTTAATGGGGAAATCAGGAACGGGGATTAGAAAATGTAACAAGGTTGAACATAAACATATATTGGCATATATGAAAGAGCAAGAGGACGCTGATATGCAAGCTTCAAGAGCTAGATTTAAAACAGCTCCTTTCGCAAAATAGGGGTTCACAAAACCACCCAACCCATCAAAGCCATCCTTTTATCCAAGTCAGCATGAATAAACTCCAACAGAGGGAGAGACTTTGTCATTTAAAGAGAATTTCCAAAGGCCCATTAGAGTGCATTTCGCAAATGAGAAAAGGGATGTTGTCGATGAGTTGGTCGCTTCGATGCATTTATGCATGTGGGCTGCCCTTCATGTGTCGCGCCACCTTATCGGGCAACAAATGGTGAGAGGTATTAATGATGCACCAAAAGGGTATAAAAGCCCTAGTTATGAGAAGGTCGAACCACATTGTTGGCGTAAAGAAGTGGCCCATGTACATACTTCGCAGCCAATTAGGGACTCATGGAAGGACTCAGGGGTATCTATCATTTCGATGGATGGAAAGATGCTCAAATAGACCCCTAATCAACATTGTTGCAGCAGCCCTAAAGGGGCAATGTTCTTAAGGGTCGTTGATCGTGGAGGGTGAAGTGAAAGATGCTCAATTTATCGCTAATATTTTGATCGAGGCTATCGAAGTCGCTGGCCCCGCAAACGTTGTCCAAGTCATCACGACAATGCCAAAATTGTAGAGAGCAACAGGCTGATTGTTTGAGGGGAGATATGAGCACATTTTTCGACACCTCAGGCAAAGACACTCCTTGAATTTGATGTCGCAGTAAGATTGGAAAATACCATGGATCGAGGAAGTTTATACAGAGGCAAATGAGATCCAAATGTTTATCACAAATCATCATATGTCCCGTGCTATCTTTAGGAGATTCTCGACATCGAGTCGGGCCAAGGTAACCAAACAATTTCCTAGTTTCTAATTTTTATTTGCTAACTTTTTATGAAATATCAAATCATCAATCAATTCCTTTTTTAATTTTTTTTTAATTAACTTGCTTTAATTTATTTTAATAGGTCATTAAACAAGATTTGCCTCTCACACGCTCGTCTCGAGACGACTTGTGAAGGTAAAGCAAGCCTTAAGGCTTATGGTGATTGATGATGTTTGGTCCGTGTGGAGGCAATCAAACACAGTAAAGAGCCATCAAAATAAAATCAAAGCTGATACTTGATGATATTTGGTGGGCAAAGGTCGATACTTGCTTAGTTTTACTCGAGCCTATTTTATCTATGATTAGATATGCGTATACACGGATAATGCTTCAGATAGGGGAGATCTATGATGGCATCGACTTATGCTTGAAAAAATTAGAGACATCATACAACAAAAAGAGCAGGATCCCAAGAAAAATTCTACAAAGTTGAAGTTAAGAACGTGATCATGAGAAGGTGGAATAAAATGACCACCCCATCGCATCTCCTAGCCTATGCCCCGAATCCCAAATTTTATAAGAAGTGAAATACTGCACTACCCGGTAGGCAAAACCATATGATGACCATGAAGTGCAAGTAAGTGGAGCTAAGGCAAGATTCCGAGGCTTTTTCCCGATCCAGATGTAACTAGTACAAATTACCACTGTGAAATGACGCTCTTGTCTCTTCATCTAATAAGTAGCATGGGTGAAATAGATGCAACACTGGACAGTACAAGATGACCCCATGCATGTGGTGGTGTGCACATGGCCATGATGCCAAGTGGTCGCGACTGTTGCCATTAAAATCCTTTCTGTATCAAATATTAAAATGAAATCAAAAGTTTGTTTATTAATTAAAAATGTATGTTCGTATTTTAGTAAATTAATACTATAGTATTACTAATTGAAAATTTCTAACTTTTTTTCAGTAAATGTGGCTAGCAATTCTCAAACAGAACGGAATCGAGTACATATTCCTTCATCCACTCAGCCAAACGGAACAAGCAAGATCCAAGAAGGCCGAGGATTTAGTGTATGTGCATTCCAATTTGCATTCTATCACACAAGAGTGAAGCCTATGTTAGAGGTCCCAACAAACTTTGGGATATTGATCCCGAGACTAGCGACTTTGATGCTTCGCACGCAACTCTTAGCCAACTTTCACCGCTTGGTATCGATGAAGAAGAATCGGGATCTTTTGCAGAAGGGAGGGAGAGTGGAGCTAGTGGGAGTGGAAATGTCGGTGCTAGTGGTGTTCATGGAGATGATTATGACTATGAGGAAATCTAGATGATATATTCTAGAATCTAGATTATTATTATGTATATGTGAATCATGAAATCAGAACCATGTTCGATGATGACTCTTTAGAACTTAGAAGTTCAAATTTCAATGAATTCAAAATATTTTGAGTGCTTTATCAATTATCTCTTATGGTCTACAATTATAAAATGAGTATGCATATATATATATATATATATATATATATATATATATATATATTTAATAAATATATCAGACGGACGTTTCGCCGACGCGTTTCGTATCCAAGGTTTTTTGAAAATCTTGTTGGGGTCATATCTCCTAGCCCGCTGACTCGGTTTGATAACCGCAGAATCCGTTAGAAATATGACAAAACGAACTCAAAAAATAACCATGATGACCATAGCACTTTGGTTATCGTCATACAACGCGAAGCCCGGAAATTCTCCAAGGACCTCAAAAATGTAAAATACTAAAAGTTGTTGAAAACCGTTAAAAATAAAGACTTACTAAAGATAGACTTTCCATTCAGTAAATCTTGCTTTGATTGTTGATATTGCTTTGAATACTCATCTCGATCATTAATCGCTAAAAATAGATTTCGGTACTTTCCAAAAATAGACTTTCATACACCCCCTAAATGCTAACATGGGTCGGGCCCCTTTGAGCACCCATCCGAGATCATTCTCCCTTCCTTGAGAAGTAAAGGGCCTCATTAATTTTTGTAGGATTGACCTCTCGTATTGACCTGCGATGTACATAGTAAGTTTGGAGTGCTGAAGTGATTTCCTTCAACTTGAGTGAGGTGACCCACCCAAAATTCTTGTTTACTATTTTGGGAGACCACTGTGTAGGGATATCAACGAACCAACATATAGAACTCTCATGGTTGCACTTCCCGCAAATATCATAGGGATGGTGATTCCAACAATGATCAAAGTCATGACCCTTTCTGCCACAATGAGTCCAAATGAGGTGATGAATCGAATACCTCCCATATGCATGAACAGGAGGCTCACACCGAAGTTGAGCAAAGTGTTTGGATGCATGTTTGTTTTAATGAATGTGGGACCCATGGTGGGTTGAGATGATTCCCCAGTGTACCCAAGACAAAAATTCTTGGGTCTCTTTTTTTTTACTTCACAAAGTTCCTGAATTCATTGCCCATCTTTTCCAAGGCCTTGGCCATCATACCCATTTTAATTACCGAGTTTGACACCAATACCTTTTGTGTGTTTTTTTAAAACTACGGGTCACATGTAGAGAATTAATAGAATGTGCGTAAGAAGAAAAACATACAATCTTTTTCCTTTGTTTTTGTTTGTGCATCTACAACACTTTTCTTCTTTCCTTTCATCTCTTCAAATTCACCTTGCAAGATGGCCATGTCTTGTTGAATTTCTTCACAAAATGCTTCTTTTTCTCCAAGTTGATTCTGTAGATTATGCATAACTTGCAGATCTAGCCTCTCGCTACAACAATCCTTCCACAATGGGGCTTTCAAATGGGACAATTTTTTCTACATATTCATCATCTTGCTCCATGATCATGTTTAGATTGGTCTGCAACCATTGGTTCTCTTCCCTCAAAATTGGTTTTCGCAAGATGCAATTCATGCTCATTCTAGAATGCTAGAAGTGGCTCTACATCTAGAATTGGGCCCACTTCTTTTTTTTCCGGCTTGGATTTTCCCATCATTTTCAGAACTTGCAAAATTTTATAAAATTGGTTTCCCGCTCTAATATCACCTGATCTAAATTATTTTTTGCAATTCGGTGGACAACCAACTAATGGTGGCCTTTAATGTGTTATAGCAATACATTCATAATAAAATAACTGAAATTATAGAAATAATGAACTGTATTGCAGAATTAAAACAAAATTGTATTGTAGAAATAAATCTGTAATTGTAGAAATAAAATAACTTTATTGAATATGTATACAAATTGGCAAATTCTATAGGAGAGATGTATGCCAAATATCTTTGCAATCGAGAATGTATGCAAAATGGAAAACTTTGTAGGAGAGATGTATGCCTCGCAATTCTTTGCAAATGAAGATGTATACAAATGGCAAACTCTATAGGAGAGATGTATGCCTCAAAACTTGCAAACTTACAACCTGCAACTTATGCTTACAAAAACTTTCAACTTGCAAACTTATGTTTTATTTGAAACCATCTTCTTTATAGCCAAACAATGTAGAAGATGGAAGGTTGCTAGAATAGTAAATGAAGGGTTCCAAATGGGAACCGAAAGGTCATCCTACATGGAGATGACATGCATCCACCTTGGGGGTGAATTTGAATTGGCAGAAAGACAAAATATGAAAACAATTATATATATATATATATATATATATATATTAGTGCTCCTTGTTGGGGTCATATCTCCTAGCCCGTTGACCCGATTTGCTAACCGCAAGATCCATTGGAAAGATGACGGAACGAACTCAAAAAAATCATTATGATGATAGCACTTTGGCTATCGTCGCATAACCAAGCCCACAAGTTCTCCAAGGACCGTTAAAAATGCAAAATATTAAAAGTTACTAAAAACCTACTAAAAATATATTTAAGGACTTTCTAAAAATAGACTTTTAGAAATCTGGCTCTGATTGTTGATATTGCTCTTAATACTCATCTCGATCGTTCACTGCTAAAAATAGATTTCAGTACTTTCCAAAAATAGACTTTTATACACCCCCCTGAATGCTGACATGGGTCAGTCCTGCTTTAAACACCCATCCGAATCATCCTCTTTTTTGCCCTTTTGACTGGGAAATTGTCAGTTCAAGAGAGGATTCACCAACTACATAAATGCACATAAAATACTCTGACAAATAGGCTGGCACCATCCAAGTCAGCCTAATCATCAATTTATTATTTTTTAAAAAAAAAAAAACAATGTATGTCAGCTAGAGAAAGAAAATTAGGATTTTTCTACTAATTTTTTTCGGCTTTGACTCATTGACGTCATCGAAGTTAATTATTTACAATAAATGTAAATATGATATCACGAACAATGACTGTGTGACATGAAATGATGAAATGATGTCATCCTCCTTCATGTTTTAACTTGGATGCTTTCTCTAGTCTTTGTCTTGGTGTTGTCCTCCATTATATTGAAGATGCAATTAATAACTTAATCACATGACATAGAGTGAATGCCTCGTGTGAATGAGATAGTATTGGCAATTGATCATCACAACACAACTATCATAACAATCAGTCCATGATTCAAGTTGTATCACCAAATCCAATCCCTATTTAAGTATTTTGGGTATTGTAATGTTACGCATTCATATGATTTCAAAAAAATTATACAAAGAAGTTACACACTAGTCTACTCATAAAGTTAAACTGGATATTCACCATCCTTAGACACAGATTTCGGAAATGGAATTTATCTACGTTGCACGGAAACGGAAACGGAAACGAATACAAAACGCTGAAATGGCAATTTTCAAAAAAACCTTGGATAGGAAATGTTAGGAAACGTTCGTATAATATGATATATATATATATATATATATATATATGCATAATACTCATTTTATAATTGTAGACCATAAGAGATAATTGATAAAGCACTCAAAATATTTTGTATTCATTGAAATTTAACTTCTAAAGAGTCGTGACTTGTCATTCAACATGGTTACAATTTCAATGATTCACATATACATGATAATAATCTAGATTCTAGAATATATCATCCAGATTTAGCAAGAGAGAAAATGAGAGTGTGATTTAGAATGGACCCAAGAGGTCATTATATAGCTTTTAGGAAGTGTCTTTAGCAAGTCTAGGTAGGTAGATTAGGGTTAGGTTTATTAAATGCTTTTATTTTTTATTTTTAAAAAGTTTTGATGCTTGAAACTTTAAAAACCGGCAGAAACGTGCCAGAAATTTCCAGAAAAGTCTGGGACGTTTCCGGAAACGTCCCAGGTGTTTCCAGAAACGTCTGGCACGTTTCAAAGGTGTTTCGGATCAGTTTTGCGTTTCCGAAATGTTTCTACTAAGAAACGGGACCCCCTGGGGCGTTTCCGTGCTTCTGAGGAATTTATTCATCAGTATCTGAATCCTTTATAATACAGTAATTTACAGTTTACTGCTATACCTTTAGCTGTCGCAGAATATATTTGGGAGAGAAACTCTTCCAGAATATAGTTTAAACGTAAAAAGTTATGTCTTTAACAGACATATCCCCATTTTGCAGCAATATACCAAAATTTGTTAACCAATGGGATTGTTGAACTCAAACCATAATTGCTGATAATAGAATTCTTAGCTGTTTCTTCTTTTCCCAGATAAATCTATAACATTGTTTTGCTTCTAAACCACCAACAAATTCCGCCGCCAGTCAGAAATGAAAATCACTATAAGTTACTAACTTACTGCCATTCGCAATGACTGAAACTCACAGTTTGTCGGCAGTCACATAAATGAGTTCTAAATCATCCATCCTTATTTCCCATACTAGATAACCCGCCACAGGTTGGAAGCCACAGTAGTGATGCTGAATTCAATAAATATATTGAACCTTTCAATGCGTTTACCAAATAAAATTATAGATCAAGCATTAACGGGTTGAAAAGGTATACCCCATGAGAACAGCTATGTATCTCAGGCTCTCATCTCCAATTATGAATATTGGGAACTTCGATCAAGCTGAAACTGTGATAGCGTCTCTTTGTAGTATGATTTCCAGCTACGACTCGCAAAACATTGTAACTCCAATACTTGTGTTTGGAGATTTGAGATTAGATTGGTTGCATATCCCTGCAACTTCCAAAAACTTATGACTAAAAAGTGCCTTGAAACAATTCCTTTAATCTCTATGTTACAGGTACACTGCAAAGCCCCGTATATACAGAAAACCCAATAATCTGCATGCTTAAATACCACGCAATGCCCAAGAACACCTCACATTGATTGGTGTACTTTGAGGGGGAAGAAGGAAATGGAAAATCTGCTTGGCTTTGCAACAATTCTGCCAATCATGTTAAGAGTCCACCAATCAATAAACAGCTAAAACTGTATCAACACGTAGTCATGGCTTCTGAGTAGATGAATGAAATCAATTAAGATCCACTTGACACTGCTTGAAACAGTTCGTCAGAGTTATCACAGACAGCAATTTTCAAAGATTGTAGTTGGGATGAATCAAGTTAATTTGATTAAAGCACTCTGATTTTATTGTAAAGCATAACAAATAGGATAGATACACCAAAGCAAATTTGATGATACCTGTCATTTGTCCAAAATTACATTGACTGGCAAGCTGATTTTAAAAATGTAAAAGCCAGTACTCCATATGAATTCAGAATTGAATCTTAAGTTCTGCATTGAATTCTGATTTTGCTTGGAGAAATTGTTGGGCTTTGCTGCTCATATGTTTTGCTGAATTTCAGAGGCGCCAATGGTACAGAGCTTCTCGTGCCTCTGGTTTCTCTGGTTAAGAGTGGCTATTATTTGGAGTTCTTGATTTTTTTCCCTTCTTTGAAAAAGTTCATTCTGTGCTTTTCTTCACACTTTGGTGATCATTGTCTGGGGTTCCTGGTAGACTTCTTGAGGAAATAGTTTGCAAAGCCCTATGTTTGACTCTGTCATTATACCATTTTTTTGAGCTTTGGTGTGTCAAGTTCTGAGATGAAGAAATCTAGGAATTTGAGTGAAGAAAATCCCAATAATGTAGAAAGGTAGAGGAGACGATGGGTTAAGGTTACCCTTCGCAATTGTTGAAATGCTAATACTGGCAGGCAAGAGCTGAGACATTTGCTGAGGAAAACTCGAGGGAACCTATTAGGAGAAATCAGGTCACATAGAGCTTCAGACAATTGTCCTTTTAATATTTGCAACTGTGGCAAAACCCCTGTTAAAAATGTTACAAACGTTGACAGGACAAAAAGGGAAAGGAATTGCTAATCCTCATCCCAGGGGCAGATAAATTGGAAGCTGAATTTCGAAGTGGACTGAAGAATCCTGATAATCGTAGCAGGCTTGGGGATTCCGTTAGGAATGGGCTGAAACTGGATGGAAATGGCAATTCATGCACTGCATCCCAGACTAACAATTCAATTCCTGACTTTGCTAGTATAAGAACACAAAGGAATGTACACTCCGTGGCTCAAACTTTGGCCACTGAGATTATGGTGACTAACTGCGGGGTTTCCTACATGCTCGTGGAAGTTTTGAAGGAGCTCAAGTCTGCCATGAACATTTACATTGCCAACCTTGCCAAAAGGATGGAAAACTATCACTTCTGTATCGTCGATCTGGACAGAAATGTACACGCTTTGGCTGAAAAGCCGGGTTTAATTTGCCATCTGAGCTTCAGAGACCCTTCTTTCAGAATAAGAAGGATGAAGACAGTGATCAAGTCTGAGGATAATCCTCACTTCTCAACTGCGTCTCATATCCACCTGCTCTATGTGTTCTATTATAAGGTTCATGTTTGCAGTTTTTTTAGTATCTGGTATCTCAGCTAGTGTGGCAGGTGATCTGCCTTCCATTTCTGATCTTATAAATGGTAGAATTATAGGCAAACTGTAGTCCTCTGTTTTTTAGATCTGCAGCCAGTTCTTCTATGCTAAAATTTAGGTTTTGTATGAATGCATTCCTCTCTTTTTTTTGAGGGTTGATCTATCATATTAATTATATATCATTGTTTCGAAAAGGAGACAGGCCCCTCCTAATAGAAGCCCTTCCTTTAACTAGAGATAAAAAACACTGGTAAACTGGTATGTTGATAGTTAAACACAACCCATTACCAATAACAATAGGGAAGATCCATAGAACATTTCTGGCTATTGATGAGAAGCCGCCCTAAGCTAAAGCCTCATACAATGGTGGTCGTGAGTTCAATTTTTCCAAGACCATTGCCAAATGCCAACACATAATTTAAAATAGGTTTTCGTTATAATTTAAATGTGTTCTTCTTAAAATTGAAAGGAGGTTCTGCCGTAATTCTATAAAAGCCAATTTAAAGAAATGAGACGTAACACACCTGTTGATTCTCTAAATGTGTTCCATCATATCCTCTCAACATATAAATCTGGGAAATGCTTCTATGCCTTGAATACTCTTCACCTCTAACCCTCGTCACTATCTTACTGTCTAATGGGTCTGTGAATCCAAGCATAAAACATGCCAGCAATAACCCCATAAATCCGCTGTTAAATCTATGATAATCCATTCCTTAGATCGCTCCTCGTCCTGTAATTAATTCCAAACACCATAATGAAGAGAAAAAGTATACAACAAGAAGGCGGCTACTCCAGCTCCAATTAATCTTTGACAGGGTCCCGTGAGTTGCCGTGCTTCCATAGAATGCCTACGCCTTCTTCCTTGAGGGATTCCAACCATGGGCCATAGCAGCACCTCTGTCATTACTGGCTATACAAACAAAAATACGGCTAGTTTTCATTGCATCTCTGGCTTTTCAACGCAAATTGGCGACAAACATCTGGAGTTTCTGTCAAATGTGTCGGCAAATCCATCCTTATTATTTCGATAAACTGAAGTTGACTGGGAATCGGCAGGCAAAAGCGGTATAGCCGCGTTCGCGTAATTTTAATGGGAATGTTAGGTTGAGTTTTGGGAGTTTATTATATTATTTCTTTTTAGATTTTTTTAAGTTTAACTTTTTGGTTGATCTTTTCGTATAGCTTTCGGAAAAAACCCAAAATAAAGGAGGGGACCGTTGACATAAGTTTTGCCTCTTTTTATGTTTGCTTTCAGCCTTCTACCTACTTGAAGTGTGTACATCATGGGAATATCATAGGCATGCAAAAAGATGCGAGGAATATTTTTTTATTTTTGTATGTGCAAGTCTATATCGTCTCTTCAATGATAAATAGATAAAATTTAAAATAACTGTGAATGTTGCTTCTTTTAATGTTTGAGAAAAGAGCACTTAATTTTGTGATGTTTGAGAGGAAAATATATGTACGGCACAAAAATAGAGGATAATTTCAAAACTTTTTTTTCAAAATATGCATTAGAATTGAACATAATAGTATTGAAGCTTTAAACATTGATAGACTCTTGAATGCAAGACGATTATTTAAAATTGGGGTAGTGAAAATTAGAGATGACTTAAAAAGATGGAAACACATTTTCTCAAATTACCGAGTATTATGTAAAATAACAGAGTTACAACTATAATAGTAAGAAAAGAAAGGTTGCTTACATTTAGGTGAATAATTTGATTGCTTAGCACAAAGTATTTTACCAATGGAAGGTTTTGTTTAGGAAATATTTCATAATGTTGAAACAACCATCTCTAAGTAAGTAGGTTTGTTTTAGGGCACATATAATGTTTTTTTACCATTGAAAACATTAGTTAGACATAAATTTTCATATCTATATGTAATATTTATAGAAATGTGATGGAATGAAGATTGTAAAGTATCTTGAAGCGATATATATGATTACAATAGTCATATGAATATAAACCACCTAACACAAAATATTGAGACCTCAACCATCTCCAAAAAATGGGATGAGGAGCAAAGGGATCCCATCCCATATTCATGATGACAATTCATGTGTCTCAACCACAAGTGTCGCTCAACGAATGAAGCCTCGTGGAGACCAATATATCCTACATTCAATCTCGCAGAACAACATAAACAACTAGCATACCTATATTATATAAATATATGTAAAATATGTTGATAAGTATAGTTCACAAGGCACTTATACCTCTTGGCATATTTTACATACGTAGATTTATATAAACATAAATCAAAACATGGTATGTAAAATATGCCGAGAGGTATAAGCACCTTGTGAACTATACCTCTCAACATATTTTACATATATTTATATAATATAGGTATGCTAGTAGCATCCACGGGAGTCACATTATACATAAAGTTGAGGACTTAAGACTCATATTATTAATAATAAGGATCCCCACCCACGTAGTTCATTGGTGAAACCAACGCTTTTTTCTATATAAGATCGAGAACCCAAGATAACATTCGACCCCCTATATATTTAATATTTCCTTAAGTCATAAGAATTCCTAATGAATTTGATTGAACTACCTTAAGGTATATTTTCTACAAATCAAAACCAACAATATCCAAGATAATATATTGAAATTTTCATGGAAAGACAAACATTTAATAATCTTTTCTAATATTCATTTAGATCAAAATGTCACAAATAACAATTAAAATGAGAAAATGTTAACAGTTAATCCTTTTAGACTCAAATATCTTACAAGGGACATCATAAAGGCATTTAAAGAGGGAACCATATCTCTTAAGAGAATAAGTATGGGTAATAAAAATTCTAGGTCTATAATACACAAAGTTCTTATGGATTTTATTAGTAACCATATTATCATGTTCAAAAAATAAAGCATTATTTCATATGAATCAAAATGTGAAATGTACATCACATGAAATGACAAAATCATATAATGAAATGTGTGTTACATAGGGGACATTAGTTATATTCCAAAGACTTAAGTCTTTCTCCTCTGCCTTCCGTTTCAAAAGTAGTTTTCCTTCTTCATCTTTTCATAGCGCTCATATGTAAATGGAGGAAATATTCTTAGACTTTGCAATGACTTTACTCAAGAGATAGCCACAAATGTTAACCCCATTGTTTCCCTTTGTTCAATATCAATTATAGCCTTGGAAAGAGTCAAACCTTGTGATTTGTGTATGTTAATGCCCATGCCACCATAAGGGTAATGGTGTGTGAGTCCCCTTGTATTGGTGTAATTAGGATAAGTAAGTGGAGTTTTATCTTCAAATGGTATTCGAAATAATTATCAAATTCAACCATTACATATGTTGGTGGTTTCAGTGGACCACTACCATGTGCGTATATTATGCTTCGGATATATCCTAGAGCTCCATTTACAAGATTTTCTTTTATCCAAAGATTGGATGTCAACATAACTCTTGCATCATTAGAAATTAATAATTCAACATCAAGTTCGTCATTCGGACCTCCTATTAGTGGGTCAAGCGGTATTTGTCAGAATGTAGTTGCAATACTACATGCAACAGGTCTTTTCAATGAATGTAATTTTTTGTTGTTGTGGTTATTCACGCTAATCTTTGTCGTGATCGGTGAATATTATTATTGAATTCTTCATTACTAGATTTGTCTAATGCATAACTTGTTCTACTCATTAATAAAGATCCAATTATCCAAAGGTCGGATTTGCATCTCTGAGATTTGTGAGAAGTTGTCAAAAATGTTTTTGGTCTTTGTTTTCTCCTTCTTGTCTAAATACCTTATCCAATGTAACAAATGTTGTGAATGCTTCCATAACAACTTTTCACATCTATTACTATCATATGGTGGTTTTTCTGTAACAGGAGGAAGTTGCCCCAAATCTCCTACCAAAATCATAGAAACACCACCAAAACTGATGTCTTCTTTTTCAGGGAATGTTTGATGAAGTTGGGAGTCTATGTTTTCTAGAAAACTTTGTTCGATGAAGCTCATTTCATCAATCAATATATATTTTATGTGGCAGATCTCTTGTTGGAATGTTGTAAGTCTTGATCCTTCTAATTCTACAAAATCTGAAATAGGGATTCGAAGTTGTGAATGGATCGTTAAGGCACCAATATTAAATGTTGCAACTCCTATTGGTGTAAGTAATAGAAGAGGAGAACGTTCTAGAAATGATGCATTAAAAGTACTTGACAAATCACACCAATCACATAGGATTTTCCAGTTCTTGCTTGCTCGAACTATCATAAAAAAATGGCATGTTATTTTGACGTTGATTATAATGTGTCGTCAAGATATATCAAGTGTTTGTTTTTGTTTAGCACCCAAGGTGTCATAATTGAAATTTGGGGCTAATTCATCATCTAAAACCAACCCATTATCTTTCATGTTACTTATGAATGTTATTGCTTTACTTGTGTATTCTTCACCTTGTTGGGGTTAGACACACGGTTGACTGAGATAATATATCGATCTAAACATACATACAAATAAAAGCGGATATTCTACTAGAAGAAATATACAAAAACAAGAAACATAAATCAACACCCGCATTTAACGTGGTTCATCCAATGTGGGCTACGTCTACCAAGAAACAAGTCAATCTACTATCCAAAGCTTTGACAAGATATACAATGAAGATTTACAATCTTCTACACCTCTTAGATGTACAATACTTTCTTTCTCTCAAGTTTTTACTTCATCACCAAGAATTCTCTCTCACCAACATTTTCAAGTTCTTCTTAATTCTTGTTAATACTTACTTCTAAACCCTAGCTTTTATGTTTATATAGTCGTTTATAGACTTAGGGCACTTAGCCATGCAATTACAATCAATAGATATACTTTAATGCTAAAAATAAATCTAATTCTCGAGAGTTAATTAAAACATCCTCGCATGGTAACCGATGTCAATTAGCCCAAACCGATCGGCTCCTCCTCGCTCGACCAACGCCGGTCCTAGTGACCAATGTCGGTTCCCCTAACCGATGACGGTGCCATCGTATTTTCCAACAAGTTTCATATTCCATGCTAATTTAAAGTAATTGAGCTCCACAACTCAACAATCTCCCACTTGGAGATTAATTACTGCACCATACATGTACAACATCATTCTTGGATCCTTCCTTAGCTTTGTTTCTTCCTCTTCAAGTCTCAAATTCAAAGACCAATAGAAGTGGAGTGTAGTTCTAACTTCTCCTTTCTTAATGGCTTCGTTAGCATATTCGTAGGGTTCTCGCTCATATGAATCTTTTCCAAATTCAACTGTCCATCCTCCAATACCTAACTTATGAAGTGATACTCAACTAAATGTGTTTCGTTTCTCGAAGGAAACACCGAGTTCTTTTCCAAATAAATTGCACTCGACTATCACCGAATAGTTTACAACATCTTGCTCCTTTCCCAACTCTTTCATGAACCTACTCATCCATATCATCTCCTCGCTAGCCTATGTAGTTATGCAACATACTTTGCCTCCGTAGTAGACAAAGCTACAACCTTCTCGTAATCTTAAAATTCAGCTAATTGTCGTCCCACCTACTATGAAAATATATCTAGTAGTGATCCTCCTACCATCTAGATCTCCAAAGTGATATCCGAATCAACATAGCCACATTATAACGCTCAAAATTACAAGAGATAAAAAATGAGGATTTTTTAACACATAAACATAATAACAAATTACACAACTACAATCGTACAAATTTATTTAATCAAATTCATTAATCAATTTTGTTCTTTTGATCTATTCGATAACATTCATGTAAGTTTGCATCTAAGAAGGGTGTATCCAGATCTCCACGATCTCCCTTCATCACTACTTCGAGTGACAATGTTTATCGGGCATTTTGGCTCAACCTTTTAAAGGTTATGGGAACTATGTGAAAGTCCTTGGGTCTACCACGAAGCTAGTTTCCCGACTTCGTATTCCGATATCCGACCATTGTCTACCTCATGTTTAGTATTTCAACTTCCCATGATCAAGTTACAGACATTTTTTATTTAATTGGAGGACTAGGTGATCAGACAATGCACAACCATCAATGCATTACTTTGGCCAAAGTTATACACCGTGCAAGTTACAGACTAAACTCAAGACAACACACTAGTCTTATGAGTTTTAAGTCTTTCGCCACCTCACAACTATCCCTTTCACAGTTATCTAGATCTTTATAGTTTGTTTTTATTTTATTTCCAATTAAACCTATCTTGCAAGAGTTTATATTGAGATAGATGCCAAAGGCCAACTAGGATCTTTATGAGATAAGTACATTCGTTATGCTGAAATGTAACTATATCAACATTCGCATGTACTTATCCCTTAATATGCCTAATGGATCTTTTCATCTATTTACCATCCCATTTAGTCTCTTTTTTCTTGATGTTTGATTCTTTAACCTTAAATTACCTTTTACAACGATACTCTTTCATTCTCTATACAACAGGATTTACAATCTTATCATATTAATACCAAGTTTATCGAAAGGCGAATTAAATATATATTAAAACATGTATATTTAATTATTCCTTCGATTAGCTACGCCACTAAATAGCTTATTTAATTTAGAAATTAAAGACAATTGATTGTTACAATAATTTCCCAATTATCGACTTCATACATTGATAACTATCAAATAAATGTATTCAACAATTTATGAAAATAAGATTTCACAACTCAAGTATTCATCATTTACTCATATTGAGATATTATTACACACAAAGTACTAATCTCTTTATTAAAATCATATATTACATATGTCGTTAAGGCGAAATATATAACCAATATAATAATTCTCACATAGTGAGGTTTGAATGTTTACAATGGGTCCAAGATCCCAATAATTCGGCCTAAAACTTCAAGGATATCATTTTTTCAACAATTGAAATCGAGTATCTCATTTAGATCCATGCTACGATAAAACTTCACAAGACATGAATTTCCGCACATCCGAATGTAACGGCTAATGGTCCTACAAGACTCGAGTAGTGGTATGATGTCGGTTCAAAATGAACTCGGGCATGAATATTAACTCCATTTTCTGATGTAATTAATTAATAAAATATGAAAGGATATACATGTTGTTTTATCAACAAGCACATGGTAATACAACTAAAAATGTATTACTACCTGGTTTCTATAAAGATACAACTATGGATGCACACAAATAGAACAACCAATTTCTATTTCAGCGATCATGTTTCCCTCTAATCACAAAGGTCAATACATCTGTATTCCAGCTTCAATCAATAAGCATTTGACATTTAAAATTTCTACATAACTTCATAAAAACAATATGATTAAGAAGAGTATTTTTTTTTCAGTCAATGAGCAGCTCTACAAATTAGCACAAATATCACCATATTTACATCACTTTAACATGTTCTATCTAGTAAACAAACAACCCAACCAACAATATAAAGACACCATGGTTACATCATTTAAACATACTTTTTTAGTAAAAGAACAACTACTAATTTCTTTCATAAGATATCATTATTTTAAGCCAAATCATGCCTCCAATTACTCCTTCGTGCATCTCGGTCAAGTTGTCCTAACTTTCATGCCCTTACCAAAACAAGAAATTTATTTTTCACAAAAGTCTTACAAGAATCCAAGTCATATTGCCAGTGGAAGTTACAAAGCAAATGCTATTTTTGTAATTATTCACACATAACAAGACACCCTTATTTATACATGAACCAATTTAGTGGTCCATAATAATAAAATTTATGGAAAATGCACCCCATACAAGAGCTTTGACACCACAAATTATCATTCAAAATATCTCAATAAATTAAATATCATACCCGCATATAATAACCAAGAAGAAAAATACAAAACCCCCGGTTGAGATACCCATATTGATTGGGTTACCCAAATCGATTCCTTTATGCAAATCGATTGTATACCCAAATCAATTTGTTTATAGAAAAACACACAACCAAATTTTAGTTTAACAAAATGAAAACCCACAAGCACAAATGATTTTAAACACACAAATTCACAAAATGTGTTCCTTCTTCCTATATAGGAAAAACCAAGTCTTTTTCTTTTGGGTATAATTTATTATAATGCAGTAGAAGGAATTTTTAACCTTTCTTTTACTTTATTTTTGTTGATCAAAACCCAAAACCCCATCTCGCATATTTTTCTCGGGTTAGTTAAAACCACACAAAGAAAACTAAAAATATATATATAATCCATCAATTTCCTTTTCATATTTCATCTCCAAACAATTAAATCAAAAGTCATTCACAATTTCCTTGATTGCCATTAAAACAGTAATGAGTATTTCCTCATTTTTACAAATAGTGCAAAGCAGAGAAAGGAGAAGATATTCATGTCTCAAGTAAACCTAGAATCGACAACCTTCTACTCTTCTCACTCCAACAAGTTGAATCCTTCTTTCCTCCAAAACTCACGTAGGTATTCCAAAAGGAGAGAATGAAAATAGACGAAGAAAAAATAATGTAAAAATATAATGAAAGAACTATAGTTGGGCCACATATCAAGAACTTTCTTTGACTTCCCAACGCCGATACATATTTTAGTGCACGCCGCACTTTTACACTTGTGTCATGTGAAGGTGTTTCACTTTATGAAACCCATAAATTTCAATAACTAAATAAATTTTGGCTTACATGCCAAATCCCTCTAATATATATATATTTCATACATTTTTTTACTTTAGTTGTTACTCAAACTTTTTAATGGTTAAGTTAAAATTAACCTTCATAATACAAGTCCACATATTTCCAACAATATATTACCATAAAAATTAGTTGAATTTCTAGGTTTATATAAAACATTCCAATACGAAAATCACCAAGTCCGTAAATAATAATTTGAATATTCTCATAAAGTTGGCTTGATATAGCATTGTCAAATAAAATAAAGACAATTATCATCGCGGTCATGCAAAAGTCGAACAAAACAAAAGACGACCAAACCGATTAAAATAAAGTAACCGGAATACAAATAACCAAAAGATTCACTATCATTTATGAATTGTTTTACCTATGATTAAGGCCTAATCATGTTTTAGGAAGGATCATCAAGGTGGGTGCGGGGTTATTCGTTTCATGGTGTGATGCCCCGCAATGTAAGTTGTGGGTCAATATACGACGAACCAAATGAATTTTACACCAATGTGTAACATCCCCATTTTAAGACATTAGAACAAGGGAAATTTAATTTTTTTATATAACGTTATCTCTGCTGAATTATGTAATTCAAAACACACGACCAAGTTTTAATAATTGTTCTCTGTCCAATTAATGTAATTTAGATCACACAATTACTTTTAAAACCAATGTTCCCTGTTCACATATTTACTATAAGGAACACACATTCAATGCCATTCAATCATATAACATATACCATATGCTACTATAAATGACTCGAAGAACTACCGATCTCCCATTTTATGGCTCGAAGTTTCATCAATCTCTCATTTCATGACTCTGGCTACTTTACCGATCCTTCATGTTAATCCATGCATCAGATACCAAGTATACTTGATTCGCTTTACCAATTTTGATTATCGAAGTGTTCAATTTAAGGGGCCTATCTAAATATCTCATTACCGATACTCATTTGAAATCCTACTTCTTAAACTAGGTGATTAGGACAACGCAACCAAAGAACTTCATGATACTTTGGCCAAAGATTTTCACATGCTTTACATGATCATATTCCCAAACGTTATACACATCAATGGAATAGGTCCTTCACCTCACTTCGTATGTTATCTAGAATGGTCTTTTTGACCTCACGGTCCTCTTGTCCAAGTTTAAACCTTATCCCTAAGCAAGCAATATAAAGGAGTATAAGAAGACACTCGTGGTGACTAAAGGTACGCAAACATACTTTTCGACCCTAGACGGCTGCGTGTGTCTAGTTACCTTTAGATCTCCCCCGAGTCACTCAGTATACACGATCACATTCCTTACTTCATCAAAGTAACTTAGTCCCAACTTATGTAAACTTGTTGATTTGATTCGGGAGGGCGTTCAGACTTGTCACCAGCAACATTGTGTCATCAAGAAGGCCCCGCCTTCATGAAGACACACCAGATTGCAGTTGGCGTGTGCCAAGGTCCTGCTAATCCTCTCATCAAGGGATACACATCCAGCTATAAGTGTGGTTAGATTACAATCTTAAGTATTTTAAGAATAAGTTTCAAAGAACCGTGTTGATCTTCTAACCTCACTTTGCTCATTACAAGCTTGCAGATAGCTAAGAGTGACTTAATTTATCCGCAAGCTTACTATGCCTTTACTCATTCTTACCGAAGGATAGCTTAATTCCATCTTAGTTCCTTAATTTAAGCTTAGGACTACAGTCCACTACAGCTTAACGTGGTAAGATCAACTTACTAAACTTAACCAAGTTTTATTCGCAACTGAATTCAAATCCAGAATTTCATCTTATTAGACGCCATTTAAATGAGGCCTAATTCCAAATGAATGTATTCATTTATACACTTTTAACCTTACTTCAATTAAGGTTTGTTACGAGGAGATATGATTCCTCGTACCGATTATCCTCTGGATCAACATCTCAAGGATATTAACGAAATCAGAGTACAAGATTTAATTATCTCTTTATTGATATTCATTAGCTTATAAACTAATTCCGAATATCGTTCATTTAAGGGTTCATATTCACTTAAACTCTTTTCAATGTCAATCTAAAATTCATATTAACCCAAGTATGAATTAATTGCACATTCCAACTTAAAAGTTAGCATTCAAGTAAAGAACAAATATTATGTCCCTAAAAATCTGTCAACCATCATTTGAATAAATCCAATTCAATGAATAAAATTATATTCTCAATCTTATTCAAATAGTTCCAAGGCGTGTACACCATTAAAATAACCCACCTTTCCTTCATACTCAAACCTTAAGATTAAAATTTATACAATTTACAAGCCCATACAACCAAACTTCATTCATGCCAAATAGCATTAACAACTCATAAAGAAGAAGAATACAACTTTCTCTTTTTCCCATTTCCTCGTAGAAGAATAATAAATTCCCTTGATACGATCCATCCTTAGCTAATCGAAGAAGCATTAGAAAACAACATGTCTTCATTTTTATTCATGGAAACCATGTGCAAAATTTACTTACTACTTGCCGTTCATCAAATCGAGCATATTAAGCACTTGTCATTAAAATGAGGTGCTCTTAATTAACTGTCTCAATAAAAGAACTCTACTTTTATGAAACATTAATAAATTGAGATGGACTTCATCTATGAATTAAGTGCTGATAAGGATGAACAACTTAACAACCCAATCCCCTAATAACCATCACAATCGACAAAAGATTTACTTTCTCCCAAATAATTACTACTAGAAGTAATTTCCTTTTAATAGTTCCAGATTAAAAACATCTGAAAGAGTCAATACACTTATGTATATAATGTTGATCTAATGTAATTACTATCAATTCCATTCCATTATAATAGTTGAAATTTCAAGAGATGAATTTTAATTAAAATTTCAAATAGAACTACTTCCTCGTGATGCTACCCATTTAATTTCAAGCAATCAAATGCAGTATGAAAGTAGTCATTCACCATGAAAACACCGGTGTCATTTCTCAAAATTCAACAAACAAAGATAATACTTCTTTCAATTCCGAAAAGAAGGGAAATAATGCTTAAATGCACGAGTATGCTTACGCCTAAGGCAAAGAAAAATTCATTCATTATCAAATATAGAATTTCAACTAGTTAAGAGAAGAAAATAATTGTTACTTCCAATTACCCATCCAATATTCCCTTTCTTTTCATCACAACTGCATTGGATGAATTAAACAAGGAGTGATATCAATCAATGATAACATCCAGAGAGAGAGCAAATAAAGTCAATAATCGAATGAAGGGAAGAAGAATCACTTTACCTCTCCTCACCGCCTAACCGAATATCATCTATTCAAGATATACCGATCCAATAGGAGATTCCTTCGTATAAGTCTATTTCAAGATTCAAAACTTACTACCATTCCGTGGAGTATGTCGAATTCATTTGCATCTCTGTCCGTAAGTATCAAGTGTCAACGACACTCTAAATAAAATCATTTCCTTTTAATTTTTCACCCAACGGACATTCTCATCCTGATACAAACAAATAAGAATGTTCAAGAACAACAATCATGCTTTCAACGTAATAATAAAAGAATTCACTTTCCAAACACCAAAGTAAGAACCTTGAACAACTAGCTATATGGCCATAATATCATCGTATCAAATAAAGAACCCATCTTTCCACCCACAAGAACAAGATTTTACTCCAAGATGCGGTTCTAATCGAACACCATGAAAGGGTTCGATATATAGTTCCCCTTTTTTATATATATAAACATTTCAATGTATTCAAAGAAAGATAATAATACATTCTACTCAATCAACAAATAACCAAGTTCAAGTTGTTTAATAATTTATTTCCCCAATGTACCACTCACGGCCTTCAACCCACATGGAGATATTGAATCGCTTTTAATCAAAGAAGGTAATACAATGGAATGAATCCACCGTCTGGTGAAATCGTATTCTATGCAATGTAAAGCAACTATGATAATAACTCACACAACAGTTTCATCAAGCATTATCACGATTTTTCCCAAATCGTTTACACACACAGAACTCAGAAAACAATACTCACATCGCTGGTACATTCATCAACTCAAACCCATAATGGGTAATAGAAATGAATACCCAACACTGTCAAAACAAAACTCATACAACAAGGACAGATTCATTTCATTTACTCTTTTTTGTAAAGAAATACCCAACATTGTCAAACAAACTCATACAACAAGGACAGATTCATTTCATTTACTCATTTTGCAAAGAAATACCCAATTCGTATTCATCTCCAAATGACATCTCAACCCGAAAATCACATTAATTGAATCAACAATTCCATTTTACAAAAACACCCAACATAAGAGCAGAGTTCTTTTAATGAAGATGCTTAAACAAGAGCAAAATGGTTTAAGGAGAAGGGCTCAACATGCCTGTAAATTTTCTCGTGGCTTGAAGAAAACCGCGTCACGCCCACAGGAGCTATTCTTCTCCACGGCGACAACAAAAAGGCTTTCCCAACAATCTCTTAACTTCCACAGGCTCAAAAATAGCCGTGGTTACTCCAAACAACAACAACAATGACCAAAATGGTTGCAGGTTTGAAAGAACCATAAAAGAAATGCAGAGAAAAACTCAAAACCCGAATGAACACAATAACCACAAAATTTCCTCTATCCCCTTTCCAAGGTGAACTAGTCACCAAGGCCGAGATTAATAAATGCATTGAATGCATTGCTTTTTCCTTAATTTCCAAGCCACCACCGACTCAGGTTTGGTGAGTTCCACTTTTTTTTTACAAGTAATTTCCTTCTTAGCTACATTACTACTGGATATCCCCAACTTTCCATGTTCCCGCCAAACTTGGCGTTTGAAACTTCAAGGACATCATTAATGTCCTTTATTAAATTTCTAACCTTCCCATCTTATCCGATCACCAACATGTGTCCATAAGTCCCCTCCTTAGGTTAGCAATAGTTTAGGTTTTTCACCTAGGTTGCAAGTCATTAGGATTTGCCATAATTTACATCCCATTTAGTTTAAAATCTACATAGGTGGTAGTTAGGTTATAAAGCTAAAACTTAGTTATAGGTTAGAATTTAATCCCCATAGTATTTTACTTAATGATTCGAACAAGATTTACCGACTGGCGTTCATAACTAGTATAATGCAGGACGTTCCATCCAACACGCATATCTATACCCTAAGCTCTTGTATTAAAACTCTTTCTGCCTTACGCTCTCCGGCGTTACTATGTGTATGTAGTTCAGAAATCGAACCTTTCCATTGGCAACATGGTGCCAAATAATTATACCTGTAACTAGGTTCTGTAAAATTTATAACGACCTTCAGTCTGGTTTCAGACTTCATTCCATATAGAAAATAAATCGACAAAGCGATCACAAAGAAGGCCACAACATACCTTGGATCAATGGAATTGATTCAAGGTGTGCTGTCAATCAACAATAAGAGTTCATCAAACATAAAAACAAGTCTCATTGTCTCACACTTGCAAAACACAAGTTATAATAACCTCCGTCCCAAGTAAACAAATTACAGTAAACAAGGGTCCAGATTAGTAACACATTCCTTTTAAGATTAAAAGATATATCTTAACATAATTATCCTCATTTCCATAGTTACAACATCATGAAAAGAGGTTATCATAATAGCTTCTAAAAATCAAGACGTTACACAATGATGATCTCGTCTAATCTCTGTTTAGACTTAACCATAGTTAATTTAACTTATAAAAAAATTTGGGATGTTACACACATAATGAAATATTCAAATCTTCATAGCATAACCGCATGATATATGTCCCTTTCAAATATCTCGAGTATTCATTAGACTGCTTTTCCAATGTTATTTACCTAGATTGGTCATATATACTCACAACTCCCACTACTCGTGCAATGTTCGGTCTAGTACAAACCATAGATACATGAGACTCCCACTACTAAAGCATATAGCACTCATGTCATGTATTTGACCTCCTCATGTGATGAAGGACACGATATTTGCTCAATTTGAAGTGTTCACCATATGTGTACTAACAGTTTTGCATTCTCGTGTCGTTGAACCTTTCTAACACCTCAGAGATATAATCCTCCCGAGACAAATACAATTTCTTTTTTTTCTGCCTCTCGAGTATTTACATGCCAAGGATTCTTTTTGTAGCTCCTAAATCCTTCATAGAAAATGTGTGAGCTAGCTTTCCTTCACTCACCAATGTCCCGCATACTAGATCCTATAATAACCATATCATCCACATACAATAACAAAATAATATAGCTCCCATTTTCAAGCTTTTTGAAATAAACACAATGGTCGATTCACATCTCAAGTAACCATACTCATGCATAAAACTAACAAACCTCATGTACCATTGCCTTGGAGCTTGTTTGATCCCATATATGCTCTTTTTCAACTTACACACTAATTTCTCCTTACCCTTGACTTCATACCCAAGTCGACTATCGATATAAATCTCTTCATCCAAATCACCATGAAGGAAAGTTGTCTTCACATCTAGTTGCTCTGAATGAAAATCATCTACTGCAACTAAGCTCAATATAGTACAAATAGAAGTCATCTTAACAATAGGAGAAAATATTTCACCAAATTCACCTCGCTTCGTAAATCCCTTTACTACAAGCCTTGCTTTGTACCTTTTCTCGTCCACTCTCTTATTCCTTGATCTTGTAAACCCACTTGTTCTCGCAATATTCTCTTACATGTTCAAGCAACTTAACCAAATCCCAAGTCTAGTTCTGCTCCAAGGAGTCCATCTCCTCATCCATGTAATGCTCCCACTGGACGTGGGTCTTATCCTCGCATTACTTCTTCAAAGATCTCTCGGTTCACCATTATCAATTAATAATAAATAAAATAGAGAAGGTGTAAATCTTTCTCGAGGTTTACTTACCCTTTGTGACCATCTCATAGACTATGGGGTACCAGAGGCTCAATTTAAACCTCTTGGACATTTGTATCCAAATCTAATAAGGTGACCGACGTCGGTCACCTCTAACCGACGCGGCTCGCTTAACCGATGTCGGTTTGGCTAACCGATGTCGGTTTGGATATTATGTAACCGATATTGGTTCCATCGACCGATGTCGTCGGGGTAATTGACACCGGTACATCGCGGTAACCATGTAGGTAATACTTTTAAACTGAGAGTTCATTTTCATTCACAAACTTCTTAACCGGTTCATCCTGGGTACCAAAATTTGATCTTTCAGTACATTCTATTTTCATTCCATTCAAAATCACGACTCTAATAATTTTAGAATTCTCTAAATCCCAAAAACAGAAACCAAAATCACCAGATCCATAACCAATGAAAGTGCACCTCTTGGATTTTAAATCCAACTTTTTCCTATTTTCCTTGTCAACATGTACAAAAGCTTCTGAACCAAAAACTTTAAGAAAAGAAAGATCTACCTCTTTTTCGGTCCAAGATTCCTCTGGTATTCCTTCATCTAGTGAACTTGAAGGCCCACGGTTAATCAAATAAACCATCAGATCAACTACTTCCGCCCATAATTGTAAGGGCAACCCAAAATGTATTCTCATACTTCTAAAGACGTTCTATGATTGTCTTGTTCATTCTTTCGCAACACCATTCTTCTCGTGGTGTTCTTGGAACCGCTTCTTTCTCTACGTATCTCATTCACCAAACAATAATCATTAAAATATTTGCTACACAATAGTCACCACCATCATCGATTTAAGACACTTTAACTTAGAATTTGATTCATTCTCAACAAGGGTCTTCCATCTTTTAAAAGTCTCAAAAATATCGATATACATTTAATACAATAAACACATACATTTCTTGTAGCATCATCAATGAAAGTAACATAATACTAGGATCCTCCATGAGAAGCTACTCGAGCTGGTCCCCACACATCCGAGTGTACAAGCTCCAATTTTTTTCTCCTTTTAGTTGCCCCAACTTTAAAAAAATCTCACTCTCTTTTTCTTTCCAAAGATACAATGCTCACATAAATCAAGATCTAAATATTTCAAATATGATAACATACCCTTAGCCTTTAAGATCTACATTCATTTTTGACTCATATGGCCCAAACGGTTATGCCACATACATGCATGTGAATATGAAGTACATAATGCATAAAAGGAATCAAGAATACAAGTAGATAAATATAATGTTCCTACCTTCTTACCTCTTGCCACACAACAAAAGCACCCTTGGTGACTTTCCAAAAGTCTCATATAAAGTAACCATGCAACCAGATTCACCTAGTTGCCCCGTAGAAATAAGATTTGTCCCGAGACTGGCACATGCCTCACATCTTTTAATACCCACGTATTTCCATTCTCCAATTTTAGATGAACTTCTCATTTACCATTAATACCGCAAGGTTCATCATCACCCAAATAAACATGCCCAAAATTTCTCTAGACATAATTTCAAATAACCCTTATTAGGGTCAGATGGAAAGAAGCTCATGAATCTAAACCCATGATTCAATTCTATTATCTAAAGAAAGTATAAGAGCATCTTGCATTACCTCTAATGCAACAAGATTTGCTTTCTTTACCTTTTCTCGGTTGTTGGTTCTCTTTATCTTTGACCAACAATATTTCTTTGCATGTCATTTCTTTCCACATTTCCAACAAGTAATTCCCTTACTTCGAATTTAGATCTCGTTATCCCTTAACTTTGATTTCTCATTACTCTTAATCTTGATCTCTCCTTCTTCGCCCTCGCTTTTTACATTCAAAGCATTTCCAGATGACGATTTCTTTGTACTCTTGCTACGAATTTCTTCATTCAAGATTATACTAACCACATCATCAAACTTCAAAATATTATTCGCAGAGGTTGTATTACTAACACCCATTACCAAGTTATCCCAACTATCGTAAAGAACATAAGAATAAGAGTGTTTTTACTTCATCATCAAATAGTATTTCAATCGATTTTAATCGATTTACAATAGATTGAAAATCATTCAAATGACTAGATGCGAGATCCACCTTCATGCATCTTAGAACTAAATAATTTCTTCATCAAATAAACTTTATTTGAAGCACTAGGTTTTTTTATATAAATTAGCAAGAGATTTCATTAACTATACCGCAAGTCATTTCGTAATATGGAAGCCATGGATGTGTCGTGGTCAATCTTATAGATCCCAAAGCCTTTCTCGAGAATCTTCCTTTCTTCATCGGTCATCTTCGTAGGTCTAGACTTCTCATCCAACGGTAAATATAAATATCTTTGATGCGAGATAATCCTCAATCTACATCTTCCATAATTGATAATATCGGTCGTCAAACTTCTCTACCTTGTATTTTTTTTTTTGTCATTGTCAGAGCTCCCACTTAATCAAAAACCCTCTATGAGTAAATTTTTCAACACAAAAACCCTCAAACAAAGCTCGATGCGCTTGTTGGGGTTAGCACACCGATTATACAGATAATATATCAAATCTAAGCATACATGCAAATAAAAGTAGATATTCTACCAGAAGAAATATATAAAACAAGAGATATAAATCAACACCAGATTTAATGTGGTTCACCCAATGTGGGCTATGTCCACTAAGAAACAAGCCAATCTATTATCTAAAGCTTTGACAAGATATACAATGAAGATTTACAATCTTCCACACCTCTCAGATGTACAATACTTTCTTTCTCTCAAGCTTTTGTTTCATCACCAAGAATTCTCTCTCTCACCAACTTTTTCAAGTTCTTAATTCTTGTTAATACTTACTTCTAAACCCTAGCTTTTATGCTTATATAGTTGTTTATAGACTTAGGGCACTTAGCCATGTAATTAAAATCAATAGATATACTTTAATGCTAAAAATATATCTAATTCCCGAGAGTTAATTAAAACATCCTCACACAGGTAACCGATGCTCGGTTCCTCATTGCCTCGACCGATGCCGGTCCCTGGGTGGCCGATGCCGGTTCCCCCTACCGATGACAATTATCGTATTTTCTAGCAAGTTTCACATTGCATGCTAATCTGAAGTAATTGAGCTCTATAACTCAACACACCTCAATATTCATCATTCCATGGTGATTTTCTATCAATATCTCTTCTTCCTAACATATCTATTTCAATCACTTGCAAAATTTGAGCATGATGAAGCCTCAATATGATGTATCATTCATGGTGTGTTGTATTGTTTTGAATATGTTGATTAATTTCATCTTCATAATCACTATTATTATCAACGTCTTCTATAATAGTCCTCCTCTCGACATGTCATGGATTATAATTGAACGAATCCCAATTTAAATTTATTCAATCAGAATTAAGTCTAATATCTCTCTCTATATCACAAAACGGCTTGTAAAGAAACAACTTTGACTAACAAAAACAACCCATTTATGTGATTCACGTGAAGGGATGGAGAAAACCTGGGAATGCTCGGTTGTTGAACTCCTAACCTCCCATTTTTTATCTCGTTTTATACGTCCAAGATCTAGCGACATCAATAAGTGACACACTTTCCATGGAAAAGGCCTATTCTTGTACCCACAATGAAATTTTTTACATGTTCTTCATGGTCATCTTCATCAGTTGTTGTTACCGGTTTGAACACCTCACATGAAACATTCAAATTGACAAATACTCTACTACTCTCTACCAATGGAAGCTCCAACAACATGTGACATGTTTCTTGTGTGCCAATGTCTCTTTCAACAATTGTTTCAGTTAGAAGTCTCCTATATGCTCTTGTTGCCATTTCATCTAGGTTTTCAATGTTTGTAAGCATCAACATTTGATGATAAGTTTCAAAACTCTTCTCTATTTTTTCTGCATACTTTGCAATGTACTTGATTACAACATGCTTGGAAAGAACATGTTGTCAATCTATGTTTTCTCTCCACAATTGTAATATGTAGCGATTGTGTGTATTTACTCTATCATCATTTCTTGCAGTTTAAACTTTTTATCTCTTGTCTCCAAGTCTTGATATAACTTTGATCCCTCGAGATTCAATGGCCACGGTGCATTATACCTGTAAAAGATAATAATCCATTATTAGTTCTTCCACACACATATTTTTAATTTCAATTTAATTATTCAAAATTTTGAACATATTACCTACAAACCATTCTTCCTCTTTTCTTATGTAGGCATGCACCCTCTCTACACATCGTATGTCGTTCTACATAGTTGAGAATCTCTTCATAGTCACGTTCCATATCCACTTGTGTAAGTTGTCTCGTATTTTGAAGACACGGATGTTGTGTAAAATTTTGGTAGACCTATAATTCATAACACATAAGAATATAACAATTCTATATAAAACATAGATTCGATGATAATTGATAAATTACCTATATGTTTCATTGGTGTGGGTCCTCTCGAGGATTCCATGCATGGACAATAGAATGGAAGTATTTTTCAACATTTTTACGTTGAAAATCATCAATCCAATCAAGGTTGTCCATATTTGGTGCCCCTTCTAACCATATGAATCCATGCACATGTGGAAAACCTCTATGATGTCATTCATATCTATACAAATAATCTTTAACTTTCATTCCTTTTGCAATATCTCCTTTCGGAAAAGTGTATGTCATCAGGTGTATGTAGTGTGCCACTATATGAGGATATTCGATGATATTTTGCCTTCATCAATTTTGCACTTCTCATGGATTATCCGGTGGTGTTCTAAGCATTAATGCATGTAGATCAGGCCAATACATATCATTTGCACTCAATGTGAAAAAATGGTAGGCAATCCAATTTGATGCAACATGTTAATCAATTGACCACGACATTTTTCCCAATAGGACCTTGTACCCCTCAAGGATGTTCTAAACCGCATCAAACAATCGACTAGATGTGAATGGGGCACATTTTCCATATGCTCACGTAACTCATTGATGGTGATTGACATTGTTGACCAAAATGAGCTCACTTCATTTCGTGCAATCGTATCGCTTTCCTCTTGAAGTGCTTCAAATTTTTATTTTTTACATGTTTTAAGCACTTGGGAACCTTCGAATCCATAAAAATTACTTGTTTTAATCATATTTGGGTTCACCTTTCTCTAAAAACCCCTTTACTTGGTTGGAAAAATCCCCTTTTCCCAAAAAATATGAAAAATCCTTCGAAATTTGCATTTTTTGCATTTTTCCTCGACAAGGAACTTTTTTACAAAGTGCACGGGACATGGATTTTTTTTGCAAAGTGCATCGGGACGGAGAAATTTTTGCAAAGTGCACTAGGATATGGAACATTTTTGCAAAGTGCACCAGACATTGAACTTTTTGCAAAGTGCTTTGGGACATGGAACTTTTTTTGCAAAGTGCAAATTTTGGACCTGGGGAACTTTTTGCACAATCACGCTTTTAATGTGCAATCTTCAGACACTCATAACTTTTGATCCAGGTAACGAAATAAGACAAACTTTATATCGTTGGAAAGGTCTTGAAGAATAATACATGATTAATTCATTTATTATCCACATTAAAGTGCTTTAATGGTGTGAAATTGCAAAAAAAGAACTTGGGGTCGTTTTTAGGTACATGCTCGCAAAATTTAATGATGCCCATGTTGAGTCTGCAAACTTCAATGCTAGTTGGTCCTAAGTGGTTGAAGAAGTGGTTGGGATCTTTAATTTAGGATTTAATCTCTCTCTCTCTCTCTCTCTCTCACTCACTCTTATATATATTGTGAAACACTTCTCATTTGAGAGATGGAGGGGGATATTATGAGCACTGGGAAACTCGCCAATTTGTTTTCTCAAATTCCTTGACCTGCAAGGCTTCTCATGGGATCTCGTAAATGATTTTTTTTTTTTTCTACAAATGTAATGGACTATGTATATTCATGGAGCAATAAAATTTGTGTTTGTGGTGTTCTCTCAACCCTTGATTTTATTTTCTTGCATTCTCTTACCTCTCCATTGTTGTTCTATTTTGTGCATATTTCCTTTCATTTTCAAGTTTATGATGTTGTGTTTCATGGAGATTAGGAGGTAAATGAAGATCTAGGTCTATGTCACATTGGTCTGGCCTCTCTTAACTCCATTTTACTTCTATATTCTTCCTCAACAGGATATTTCCACCCCCTTTTTTTCTCGTGTTATCACCTCTTTTTAGCGTAGGATTTCCCTTTCATGCATCTTTCTAACCCGCTCTTTCTTTCCCGGTCCTTGGAATAGTTAGTTAGGATTAGTTAGCTACATTTCCTTTCTTAGGAGTAGTTTTAGTATTAGGATTAGGTAGAGGAACCAACCTTCTCTATAGGTCCATCTCAAGTATGCAAGTCCCACAACTTGAGAGATGGTCCAATGTTAACAAAAAGTAGGGATCTGCCATTTCCATATCCTGTGGTGTTACTTTTTTGTGACAACACTTTTGGCTTGCATGGTGGGACAAGATTGAGGAGCTTTACATATTTATTTCAATATGTTGATGTGTTCTTGTTGAAATCTCAGCCTTTTGAGGCACATTCTAAGCATCCTGGTGACTCCACCGATCCATAATAACCCATTTTCTGAGTTGTAGACCTTCCTTTCATCCATTTCCATCCATTTTTATTTCCATACCTTTCCATTTGTTCTTCCATTCATTTTAATGTTTCCATTTTAGTCATGGCTCTCCAAAGAGCTTTTCCATTCCCTCATTTCAGTTCTAGTCCACTCCATTTGCAATAGTTGGATGTTATCCCAAAAACAACCTTGAAAAATTGTCCCTTTTCTATGGAAATGGAGATCAATCCCCTATTGATCACATTCAATATATTTCCAACCATTGTGTCATTCATGATGTCATAGAGGAGAATGTTTGCCTTAGACTTTTGATTTCATATTTCAAAGGCAAAGAAGAGATTGGTACAAAATTTGGCTCCACAATCCATTTCCACATGGAATCAGTTGGGAGAACAACTACACAATCGGTTCAAGGAGGATATGATTTCATTTTCCTCATGGAACATCTCAACAAGATACAACGGGCTCCAATAGAGTTTATTCTTAATTTCAACATCAAATTCACAAGGACATGACACATAATTCCTCAAGAATTCAGACCCCACAAGGTATGACATTTTTGTATTATTTGAGGTCCTTTCATGTTGATTTAGTTGTATTGATTCAATCATTAGGGGCAACTTAATCTTCCTCAAGCTTTTGCCATTGCATCCCAAGCTAAGAAGATTCTCATTCAGGCTGGCAAAAGAAAACCCATCCCCATTGCTACAATTCTTCCTTCACCACCTCTAATTATTCCTTCTCCATGTGCAAAAATGAAAAATCCATCATTTCTTGCCAAAATCAGGAAGTTCCTTTTCTTCCTTATCCTTCATTTTATGTTTCACAAGTTTGTTATGCCCAAAGCATTCCCCAAACTTTGCAAAAATCCCTCCCATCTCCACCCAGGGCATTACCCAACTTCCCTAAACCATGCACTAATGTTCCCAGGAGTTGTGGTATTTCATATGTTGTCCCTACTTTCTACCCAACAATTACTAAACCAAGTTATCCTATAAATTTTGTGAAAATGGATGTTTGTTATGATTTTGGAGAGAAGGAACAACCCATGCAATACTCCAAACAACATGAATTCACAGGAACCATGCAATTGTTTTGGAAAGTGTAGAGCAACAGGGTTGGGAGCATGTTTTAGAGGGTCATTTGGCTTCTCTAAGTGATCAATTCAAGTCTTATGAGCATCAAATATCTCTACCCAAGGATAAAACAAGTCAACAATCCCTTATTTATACCTCTTCTCCAACCAATTCAAATAATTTTCTTATCTGTTGAAGATTGGTCTGATTCAGATTGGGAGGATGAGATGGTTCAAATTGTGTAAGAAAAAGATCTAAACACCAAAATAGAGCAGGAAAATTTGAAGGAAAATCAAATTGACATGGTTAGGGGAAGAGGAGAAAGTGTTTTTCAACACTATTGGCATCCAAGGCCTCAAGGAATATTTTATTGAAAGTGAACAAGATGTCTCCAAGGAATGCAATGATCCTCATTGCTTTGCATGTCTAGAGCTTGCTGCAATTTTGATGGAGGATCAAGATGGAATAAAGAATGGGGAAAGCCATGAAAAAACAAGGGCAAAATTAACAACCATGAAAGTGGAAACAAAGTTGTTTGTTGAGGAGGTAATACCAATTCCAAATCAGCATACAAACAACCACATTCAAGAAGAAAGTCTCTGCAGGGCGACTTCATCCACGGAGTTGAGCTTTATAGAAATGGGCAAATCAAAAGGATTAGTCCTTGCCCAATTAGGTATTTGGCTTCTTTGGAGCCAAATATAGGGTTACCACTGGTCATGCTCACTTCAAAGCGTGACGAAGAGCTATAACGTGTACAAAGGTTAGCAACTATGCCTCATAAATCCAAATGCATAGCAACTTGAGGAGGTATATGTTATTTTTATAGCTGATACTTTGATGAAAGAGGAAGTGTGGATCATGTTTGCACTTCTTCCATGTGATTTTATTGCCAAATTAATTAGATGGTCTCAAATTATGAGGAAGGGTAGTTATTTCTCACAACCTATTACAGTTTTGTTTAGCTTCCTTTGCCTCGGGTTAGAGTAGAGTATGTTAGAGTAGGTATTTACCTTAGCTCATGTTCACCTAGGTACTTTATTTACCTTTATTGTATTTATCCTCACCCACTTATGTGTGTGGATATTTCTTTTATCTTATTTAGATATTAGGAGATATTATCTAGTTGTTAGGTATAGTTCTTTCCTTGATCTATGGTATTGACTAGTTCTTTCCTTGATCTATGGTATTGACTAGATCCTTGATGTCTAGTTCTCTCCTAAATCTATGGTCTTGACTAGTTATTTCCTTGATTTATGGCTTGATCTACGACCTTGACTAGTTCTTAGATTGTTATTCCTTGCCTATTTAAGCAAGGCCCATTCTCAATGTATTGCATTGAGTTCCATAATAATATATGATATTGCTGCTCATTTGTTTTGCAAAGGTTTTATGTAAAGCTATCCCGATGAATTGCTTTTATCTTATTGATCGTGGTGTTTGATTAGCATCTGTGTTCTTGACTTGATACGATCCGGTTATCGCTCCTTTCATGGTATCGAGCAAAGGATTTAAACCACAATGCGCACACCAAACTTCTTCAAGATTGCACGAGTTTTTGAGTCGGGCTTCTTGGGATGCCTTAGAGCGGGTATTTACTCTCTTTACTTTGTTGATCTGGTTTTGGTACCTTACTTGTGTCCCTTTTTTCCAGCTTATTGTACATGAGTACCTCATCGTGCCTAGTTACTGGGACTCATACCGTGGACATGCCACTTCTATTTTGGCCCCTAGCTTCACTTGAGGGGGTGTTAGAGTAGGTATTTACCTTAGCTCATGTTCACTTAGGTACTTTATTTACCTTTATTGTATTTATCCTCACCCACTTATGTGTGTGGATATTTCTTTTATCCGATTTAGAGATTAGGAGATATTATCTAGTTGTTAGGTATAGTTCTTTCCTTGATCTATGGTATTGACTAGATCCTCGATGTCTAGTTCTCTCTTAAATCTATGGTCTTGACTAGTTCTTTGATGACTAGTTATTTCCTTGATTTACGACTTGATCTACGACCTTTCTTGGTTCTTATATTGTTATTCCTCGCCTATTTAAGCAAGGCCCATTCTCAATGTATTGCATTGAGTTCCATAATAATATATGATATCACTTTGCTCATTTGTTTGTAAAGGTTTTACGTAAAGCTATCCCCGTGAATTGCTTTCATCTTATTGATCATGGTGTTTGATTAGCATCTCGTGTTCTTGGCTTGGTATGATCTGATTATCGTTCCTTTCGAGTAGGTAGGTTTATTTTCGGTGGAAGAAGTGCTTGTGCACACTCTGCATGTTTCCTCTTGGAGCATGTATGATTTTCCATTTTGTACATAGCTTTTGTGGGCCTTTGTTGTTGTTGCACATTCCTTTTGGAAGGAAGAAGCGGTTTCATGGTAGAATCAAAAGATTTTAGGGCAGTTTTAAGCTTATTCAAAGCTCCAAAAGATTAGCTTCAAATAAGTGCTAAGTTATCTTTGGTTCAAGGACAAAATTAAATGTTTGAGATTAGTGTTTTCTTCGAGGTTATGCTGGAATCCATGTCCAATGGATACTTCAAGGCTACTGATCAACTCATCTAGCAGAAAAATGTCCCCTAGAGGTCACCAAAAATGTTGACCAAAATGAGCTCACACTTCATTTCGGGAAACTGGTATCGATTTCCTCTTGAAGTGCTTCAAATTTTTATTTTTACATGTTTTAAGCACTTGGGAACCTTTGAATCCATAAAAATCACTTGTTTTAATCATATTTGGGTTCACCTTTCTCTAAAAACCCTTCACTTGATTGGAAAATCCCCTTTTTCCCAAAAAAATCTAAAATCCTTCGAAATTTGCATTTTTGCATTTTTCCGAGTCAGAATTTTTTTTGCAAACCGCATCAGACATGGAACTTTTTGCAAAGTGTACCAGACATGGAACTTTTTGCAAAGTGCATCGGGACAAGGAACTCTTTTGTAAAGTGCACCAAGCAAGGAACCCTTTACAAAGTGCATCGGGCCAGGGAACTTTTTTGCAAAGTGCACCGGGACATGGAACTTTTTTGCAAAGTGCATGGGGACAGAAACTTTTGCAAAGTGCACTCAGACATGGAACTTTTTGCAAAGTGCACCGGGATAAGGAACTCTTTTGCAAAGTGCACCAGAGCAAGGAACCCTTTTGCAAGTGCACTATTGGGACATGGAACTTTTTGTAAAGTGCATGGGGATAGGGAACTTTTTGCAAAGTGCAAATTTCGGACTTGGGGAACTTTTTGCACAATCATAGTTTTTAATGTGCAATCTTCAAACACTCATAACTTTTGATTCGGGTAACAAAATAAGGAAAAATTTATATCGTCGGAAAGGTCTTGAAGATTACTACATGATTAATGCATTTATTGTCCACATTAAAGTTCTTTAATGGTGTGAAATTGTAAAAAAATGAACTCGGGGTCATTTTTAGGTACATGACTCTACAAAATTTAATGATGCCCATGTTGGGTCTACAAACTTTAATGTTGGTTGGTCCTGGGTGGTTGAAGAAGTGGTTGGGCTCTTTAATTTCAGATTTACTCTCTCTCTCTCTCACTTCTATATATTGTAAAACACTTCTCATTTGAGAGGTGAAGGGGGATATTCTGGGCATGGGGAAACTCTGCCAATTTGTTTTCTCAAATTCCTTGAGCTGCAAGCCTTCTCATGGGATCTGTAAATGAAATTGTGCCTTTGTTTTACAAATGTAATGGACTGTGTATATTCATGGAGCAATAAAATTTGTGTTTGTGGTGTTCTCTCAACCCTTGCATTTATTTTCTTGCATTCTCTTACCTCTCCATTGTTGTTGTTCTATTATGTGCATACTTCCTTTCATTTGCAGGTTTATGATGTTGTGTTTCATGGAGATTAGGAGGTAAATGAAGATCTGGGTTTGTGTCACATTGGTATGGCCTCTCTCAAATTTGTTTTACCTATATATTCTTCCTCGGCATGATATTTCCACCCCTTTTTTCTTGGTGTTATCACCTCTCTTTAGAGTAGGATTTCCATTTCATGCATATTTCTAACCCTTTCTCTCTCTCCTGGTCCCTTGGAATGGTTAGTTTAGGATTAGTTAGCTACATTTCCTTTCTTAGGAGTAGTTTTAGCATTAGGATTAGGTAGAGGAACCAACCTTCTCTGGAGGTCCATCTCAAGTATGCAAGTCCCACAACTTGAGAGATGGTCCCATGTTAGCAAAAAGTAGGGATCTACCATTGTCATATCCCAGGTGCTACTTTTTTGTGAAAACGGGCATACTTGGAGGTTTTTCTTGAAAAACATTGTAGATGAATTTTGTGCACAATGTCTCATGATCATGTTCATCATGTAATACTTGAATCGAGGATGTCATCCAAACCAATGATCCCTATATCAAAATAAATGTTTTACAAATTCATGGAGACGTACTTGTTTTAACCGTGGTTCTAGCAAATCACATTTTCCATCGGGAAACAAAATAGGGAATGCCATATCAAGTAATCCTAGTGTCACATACTCATTGATAGCATCACCTTTGTCATTATTGAATATACAAACAAAAATACATATATTTTTCATTACAACTCGCTTTTGAGGCAAATTGACGACAAACATTTGGAGTTTTTGTCAAATGTATGGGAAAATCCATCCTTTGTTATTTCGATAAATTGAAGTTGATGAAAATAAGCAGCAAACGTGGTATAACCAGTGTTAGCGTAATTTTGATGGGAATTTTGGGTTCGACCAAATATGTTGTCAATAGTGGGACCTGGAGGGTTTTGCGAATGGGGTTTGGGAGTTTATTATATTATTCTTTTTAGATTGTTTTTCGTTTAGCTTTTGGTTGATCTTTTCATATTGTTTTCCAAAAAAACCCAAACTAAAGGAGGACCATTGACATAAGTTTTGCCTCTTTTTATGTTTGCTTTCAACCTTGTACTTAAAGTGTGTAATGGGAATATCATAGGCGTGTAAAAAGATGGTGAGGAATATTTTGTTATTTATGTGTGTGCAAGTCAATATCATCTCTTCAATGATAAATAGATAAGATTAAAAATAATTGTGAACATTTCTTCTTTCAATGCTTGAGAAAAGGGAAAGTAATTTTGCTGTTTCGAAGAAAATATTTGACGTCTAAAAAATAGAGGACAATTTCAAAACTTTTTTTTCAAAATATGCATTAGAATTGAACATAATATCATCAAGCCTTAAACATTGATGAATTGTTGAATACAAGATGATTATTTAAAAATGGGGTAGTGAAAATTAGAGATGACTTATAAAGCCTGAAACATATTTTCTCTTATTACCAAGTATTATGTAAAATAAAAAAATTACAACTATAATACCAAGAAAAAAAGGTTTCTTACATTTACAAGAACAATTTCATTACTTAGCACAAAGTATTTTACCAATGAAGGTTTTGTTTACTTAGATATTTCATAATGTTGAAACAACCATTTCTAGTAAATAGGTTTGTTTTTGGGCACACATAATGTTTTTTACCATTAAAAGCATTAGTTAGACATCAATTTCTTGTATGAGTTATTTTATGTCTACATGTAATATTTTATAAACGCGATGGAATGAAGATTGTAGAGTATCTTGAAGTAGTATATATGATTACAATAGTCATACGAATATATGTTATGATTTTTCGTCACACCAAAAGCTCGAACTGGTGGTGGAGAGGGATCTCATCGTGTTAACCAGCTGTTATGCCAACACACCCCAACACGATTGAGCAGATCCAACCACGCAAGCCCCCGGACCCACCATGTATTCACCAAATCAGGTCCAACAACATTAGGAGGCAATGACACCGGGACTTTCTAGAGGTCACCCATCTCAAGATTATCTGCAGGTCGGGTGTGCTTAATCGTATGTAGCTCGATATCATAAAAAGAATGATAACCAAATCGTAACAAGCCAAAAACACAGATGTTAATCAAACACACCGATCAATAAGATAAAAGTAATTCACGAGAATAAATTTATATAAACCTTTGCAAACAAATGAACATCAATATCATATATTATTATGGAACTCAATGAAATACAATGAGAATGGGCCTTGCTTATATAGGAAAGGAATAACAATCTAAGAACCAATCAAGGTCGTAGATCAAGCCATAAATCAAGGAAATAACTAGTCATCAAATAATTAGTCAAGACCATAGATTTATGAGAGAACTAGACATCAAGGATCTAGTCAATACCATAGATCAAGGAAAGAACTATACCTAACAACTAGATAATATCCCCATAATATTTAAATAAATAAAAAGAAATATCCACACACATAAGTGGGTGATGATAATACAATAAAGGTAAATAAAGTACTTAGGTGAACATAAGCTAAGGTAAATACCTATTCTAACACCCCCCTTAAGTGAAGCTAGGAGCAAAAATAGAAGTGGCATGTCCACAATATGAGTCCCGACAACTAGGCTGATGAGGTACTCATGTATAATATATCCATGAAGAAATATCGAACCAAAAAAAAGGAAAGAATCCTGGTAGAAGGAAAGAGAAAGAAGAAGAATAAGAAGGAAGATGTTCTCACGAACACCCCCAAGAACAACTTCCGAAACCCCAAGCATTCCACACAACTCAAGGTAATGAGGTGATGCAAAAGGCTTTGTAAAGATGTTTGTAACCTCCGTCTTTGAGTCAGAATGTACTCCAAGTAAAGAATTCCATCCTGAATGTACTGATGAATGAAATGGATAGGAGTCTCAATATGTTTGGTCCTGTTAGTGCTCAAGTGGGTTACGAGAAATGTGAATTACACTTTGGTTGTCACACCAAAGTACACCATGAATCTATGGGAATCCAAACTCTGTCAACAATCGGTCAAGCCAAAGAATTTGTTGACTCATTGTAACTCATGCCTGTACTCTACCTCGAAGATGAAAGTGCAATAGCTGTTGCTTTTTTGCATGCCCAAGAATCGGAGAAGAACCAAGACAAAATATAGCCATAAGTGAAACGTCTGTCATTAATAGAACCCGCCCAATTTGAATCAGTATACCCAACCAACCGAGTAGAACCCCTCGTATAATGTAGACCAAAGTGGGAAGTGTCATGCAAATAACGCAAAATCTTTTTAAAAGCTTCGCCAGGTGACTACTATGATGAGAATGTGCAAACCGAGATACAAGCCCTTACCGCAAATGAAATATCATGGCGAGTATGGGTCAAGTACATGAGACTCCCAACCAACTCGCCTATACATTATAGGATCACAAAGTGGTGTGGTACATGTGGAAGTAAGAGTAACCCCAGACTGAAAAGGAAATGGACTTGGCTTGCAATCAACCATATCAAAGCGCTAAAGAAGATAATGGGTGTACTTTTGTTGACTCAAATCAATCCCTAAATCTATCTGAGAAATGCAAAACCAAGGAAATAATGTAATAACCCAAGATCTATCATGTCAAACTATGTAGAAAGAGCCCTCTAAATAGTCTGAATGTGGGAAGAAGAGCTGCCAGTAAGTAATAGATCATCAACATACAAGACAAGTATCACAATATCCTCACCAACATGCTGGAGATACACTGTATGATTAGAGTGGCAACGAACAAAACCAGTAGATAGAAGAAAAGAATCCATCTTCTCATACCAAGCCCGAGGGGCTTGTTTGAGACCATAGAGAGACCTTTGGAGCCTACAAACAAGAGAATAATCTTGAACAAATCCAACAAGTTGCTCCATGTATATTTCCTCTTGTAAATATCCATGTAAGAAGGCACTTTTATGTCCATCTGATATACAGGCCACCTGTGATGCAACAATAATAAGTACAAGGCATACATAATCCATCTTGGCAACGGGTGCAAAAGTCTCAGAGTAATCAATACCTTCAATTTATGAAAAACCCTTTGCAACAAGACTAGTCTTATACTTTTCAATGGACCCATCAACTGTGTATTTGGTTCGATATACCCACTTACACCTAACCATATTTCTTCCTTTAGGAAGAGAGACCAAATCCCAAGTATGATTCTTCATCAAAGAAGAATACTCAACTGTCATCACATCATCCCACTCCTATATCCCATGAGCCTTTGAAAATAATGTGGATCCTTAGAAATTACCTGACACAAAAGTCTAGAACCTGTAGAATGTGCGTGATGATGCCTAGTGGGTGGAAGATCCTGTATGAAAGGTGTGCCTCGAAACCGTAGTCGAGTCCACTTAGGCATAGAGACGACATCAGTGGGAATAGGATCCTCAACGACATCTATAACCTCCTCATCAACCTCCTCAAAGAAAGGATCCTCAAGATGAGCCGATGAAGAAGAAGGATACATGGAAGAAGATGAAGAATCATGAGGAGTGAAGTGCTCATCAAATTGAACATGTGTTCGAAAAAAGAACGTCATGAGTATCAGGATCTAAAAGTTGATAAGCTCTCATGTCCTTATAATACCCTATAAAGATCAAGGGTTTGCTCTTCTTATCCAAATCTTTCCTTTTCTTCTTTGGCACAAATGCCCAAGCATGGCTCCCAAAGACTCAAAAAAATGAGACATTTTACTTAGTGTTGGACCAAGCTTCCTCTGGAGTCAAATGCTCAAGTGCTCTGTGTGGTGTGTGATTCTAAATGTAGTTAACACAATTAATTGCTTCTACCCAGTAGATAGGAGGTAAATCTCTAGAATGCATCATACAATTAGCCATTTCCTTCAAAGTTCTATTTTTTCACTCTTCTAATCCATTTATTTTGGAGTATGAGGAACAAAATGCCGATGAATAATGTCTTGAGTTGCCAAAAATTAGAAAACTCATTGTGAAGTACTCCCCATTATCGTATACGGAGGTTCTTTATGCAAGTCAAAGATTGTTTCTCGACCAAAGCCTGAAGACTTTGAAGTGTGAAAAACATCACTTTTGTACTTGAGAAAATAAACCCAAGTACGCCTCGAGAAATTATCAATAAAGGTAAGTGCAAACTTAGCTTCCATTGAAAGAGGGGTTGGAAAAACCATCAAGTCACTATACACAAGCTCAAGTGGTGAAGAATCTCTCTTAGACAAATTCTTAGGAAATGGATCTTGGTGTTGTTTCCTAATGCACACCAAAGTAAACTCCCAAGACAAGAAACTCTAAGATGACCATATACCATACCATGAGTGCTTAACTCCTTCAAATATATGTAATTAAGATGTCCAAATATTTCATGCCAAAGCTTACTCTCTGAATTTGCATGAGAAACAAATCATATCCCTATAGAAGAAGTCTCATCAAAACCCTCAAAGTGATATAGTCTACAACTATGAAATACAATACCCTGAGCAACAAGTGAATAAGGCTCCAAAAAGTTCTTACTTCTACCCCATGTGGTGTAAAAGTCACTATTTTCCTTTGACAAGAATGACACATTTGATATACATAAAGTAAATTTGTAGTGATGTTAGGAACATATAGTTTATCTTGGATACTGCCACCATCAAGTTGTATATCACCTTTTCCCTCAACAAAAGAAAGGAAGAATCTCCAACCTTAATTTTGGAAGTAGAACTCAAACCTAGAGAAACAAAATACTCCTTGGAAGAAGTCATGTGATGAGAAGCACCATAATCTATAACCCAACTGTCTGCAAGTGGTGACTGAGATCATCCAACAACATTAAGTGCTTTGTCATGCTGATTAGAAGGAGGTGGAGTGGAGATATAAATTTTGTGTTTCTTGACTACATCCTCTAAGGCTTGCATTCACTTATGACACCTATGTTCTTCTAACCACTACCCCACAAAAAGAGCATGAAAGGCTAGACTTATTCTTGGATTTAGAAGACTCCTTGGGTAGAAAGTTGTTTTCTTTAGGTTTAGGAGTATTTTGAGATGGAGAAGGGTGGATTTGGTTTTATTTTTGGTTTTCCCTTGCTCTTAGGATTAAATGCAACTAATGCCTTTTGAGATGTGGAAGACTCAAAGTGAGACAATTTGGATTCTCCTCTAGTAAGTCTTTCACAAAATGTTTCTAAGTCGGGCATTTTAAATTTGTCACCTAAAGCATCCATGCTAGAGAAAAAGGTAGAATTTTTTTAAAATGGTCCTCTCGACTTGGATAGAATTAAGTAAACACACTCTTCATCTTTCTTATCTCTTCCATTCCCTTTCAACTATGTCAACAAATGCTTGAACTTGACATGAACTTGGTAAGATAATCTATAATTGTTGGAAAATCTTCAAGACTAAGAGATGTGATCTCAATTTCAACTTGCATGGATATCATATGATCCACATTACCATATAAATCCTCCAATTTCTCCCATATTTTAAAAGAAGAGTCACATTTTTCCAAATGAAACAAAATACTATCACTTACATAAGTTCCTATCAAACTCATACACTCATCAAATTTGCACTTGGTACTAAAATTTCTCATATTCTCTAGTGAACATTGGTTGTTCTAAAGAAGTTAAATCCCATAATCCTTTCCACTTAATGATTGTTTCCATTCTTGGTTTCCATGTGTGGTAATTATGTGTTGTTAATGGCTCAACATAATCTAATGCAAAAGTAGATAAAGACATCATTCTCAAAAAAATCACCAAAATAAATGTAAGAACCAAACAATGCAACAAGACCCCAAGCAATGCAACAAGAACCCCCAATTTTGACACTTTATAATGAGTGTGTGTGTTACAATATGACACTTTATAACTATAGTGCAATTCTTAAAATAAAGGAAAGAACACAAAAAAACAAGCACTTTTGCAAAAATGACACTCAAATCGAGTTACCGATCAAAAGATACAAGTTTTCCAATATTATGCTCTACTATTTATTTTAGTTGTCACTAAAAAATAATAAAACACTTTTGCCTTCACCGCACAAATGAAATGAAAGGGGCTGGAGTTAAGCACCGATTAGGAATAACAAGCTTTAAGCCCTCATATGACCATACCATATGACCAAGGGCTAAGGATTTCAATGGGTGAAGCCTTCTACACGCACCCCGAAAGCAACAAAAACTCTGTGTAAAAGTATAGATCTCGAGAAACTCAACAAAACCCAAAAAAATAATTTCTGAGTTTCATTCCTCTTTGACACGGATTTCAACGTAGTGCAGTCTGTTCCTCTACAATAACAAAAAAACTTGAAAACCGACTACCTCCAGAAATGGTCGAGTTTACAGTCGATCTTAGGGTTTTGGCACCTTCCAAATCCAATGGAAGCTTTTGTTTTACATAAAAATGTACGCAACAACAAAATATGAACAAATCCTGAATATATGAATATACAAAGAGCTTATTTGTAAAATAAAACTTACAAACAAATGTCAATAGCAATCCCCGCTTCCGATACCATAAAAGCATGATTTGTCGTCACACCAAAAGCTCAAACCGGTGGTGGAGAGGGATCTCATTGTGTTAACCGAGTTCTTTACACCAACAATATAAACCACCTAACACAAAATATTTAGACTTTAACCATCTCCAAAAATGGGCCGAGGAGCAAAGGGATCTCATCCCATACTCGTGATGACAATCCACATGTATTCAACCGCAACTATCGCTCAACGAATGAAGCCTCATGGAGACCAATATGTTGGTTGTGGAGCTTGATATCGGCGAGGGTGCAAGGGGGACTTCCCCCCTTGCGGGGTCCTGGGATCCCCCACCCCAATGGGGGTTTAGGGCAACGCCCCAAAAGCCACATTTTATATGTATTTATGCATTGTGAAATATGGACCGTTCCTTATTAGGTCACAGATCTAACGGGTGGTTTTCTATGTTTCCCCAAAATGATAAAAACCCTAATATCTTTAAAGGGTCATCTTGTATGAGACTCATTATATGTGTGGCTAGACTGAATAAAAGGATTGGTTGTTTTTGTGGACGTAGCCCATTTTGGGTGAACCATGTTAAATTTGTGTCTCTGTTTTATTGAATTCTTTTTTGTTTTATGTTTTCTACGAATTATTAATTGCATTCTTGTTTATCTATACAACTGGTATAATCCTAACACAATATACCCTACATTCAACATGCAACAACATAAACAATAAGATCTAATTACCCTTTGGATTATATGGAAAATATCAAATCCGAATGATGATTTTGAATACTATGGCTAGAAATTGTTCATGTTTATTAAAACCGTAGAATATAACTAAGTAAAATCTATTGAGCTCACTTCTTAACATCAAGTCGCACCAAAGTATCAAATATTTCATCTTCCTTAAGTTCATGTGGCTAGACAATGTCCCTCATGCCATTTGTTCACATTTATTGATCCTCAACCTATAATCGCCACACAAAACAAAGTTTTCATAAAAATACAATAAAAAAATAGAACATGTTTTTTTGGGGTCTAAAATACTAAATCTTAGTCCAAAAGAGTGAGAAAGTGACAACAATTCATAAATATAACAGTAGACTACATAATATATTTATAGAAAATTATTAAATTTATGGTGAAAGGAAATTATGGACTAAGTACAAATTGTAAGGAAAGAAAGTCAACAACTATACTTATAGTCTAAAACACAATATCATACCAAAGGACTTAAATAATGATGGGAATTCATAAATGTAATAATGGATTGCATAATATATTCATAGCAAATGCTAAAAGCTTTAACAATAGGAAATTATGGAATGATACAACTGCAAGGCAACAATCATGTTTACTTGTTACGCTAAAAGACATTTTTACAATGGGAAATCTCTGAGGGTGTTTGATAGCGGGAAGAGCAATGGACGAAGGAAAGAGAGGGGTAGAGAATGTCGAAGTACAATGAAATTGGAGCTATCCAGACACTGTGAAATGAGCAAGATGGCGAACAAGCGGTCGAAGTGGTGCTTCGCTAAGACTAAGGATGTCGTTAAATATACAAAGTGGGAAATGCTACTTTTGTGTTCCACTATCCGGGTATGTCTCGAAATCACAACCCTTTCTTTGTGAAAGATATCTTGTTGCATAGGTCAGACTTGTGATTCAGCAAAAGATGATTCTGGTAATGGGAATGGTAACTCACCACACATCGATCTTCGAATCCAATAGGCTCTCAAACACACTAGAGAAGTTGTCATTGAAAATTTTTGGCAAACCATGGATGAGGTCTAGTCCATGTCTATTAATGACACAAAAAGAAGTTCATTCCTCTATTTTTAAAGATGTCGAGATGAATGTAGGGAGAATCAGGCTCAAACCTTGATGTCATGAAAGAAAGCGATAAAATCTTACTAGTGGCTCTATTATAGTGTCATGTTTGATGGCCTCCAGGTTCGAACGCCTAAGGTCTAGGAGTCTCTTAAGGTTAGAGCACGAATGCTTCATTTGTTGGAATTTTATACAATAAATGGGAGTTCTATGTGGGTGAAATTTTTATCGAGGCACATTCTAGCTCCCTCCATTCCTACGCAACAACTTGCTTTGATTCATAGTAAACTATATATTGTTTATTTCAACACCATGCCTATGGCTTGGCAGCGACTGTCTTCTCAAGCACTTCGTCATTCATTTATGGAAGCCTAAATCATAAATTCAGAGTTGGCATGGATACATTCTACTAATTTATCTTCTAATTATGTTTTTCAACATGTTAATCTTGAAACCCCATATGACGAACGTCTGTATTAAAGTCTCCTCGTGAGAGTGACAAAATATACAAAGGTATGTAAGACTTATTATTTTTGTTTTGGTTAGCATGGAGGTGAATTTTGAGAAGTTGGGGATTGAAAAGGAGGAAGGAAGGGGCAGCGATGTCGCAGATGTTGTCATGTGTTTTTGTAAAGGGAAAAATTCAACTTGAAAACATGACAACTTTACCCTAGTGTTAAATTTTTTTCTTGTAAACCCTTCCCAAAGACTCCTCCAGATCAGTTCACCCCCTGTGTCAGGCCTATCCCAATCCTATTAGTGCTCATATGTGTTGTAATGACCTTTCCCATATGTTGGAAAGATTAAATCAAGTTCATGAAGTTCTTCTAAGACAATGCTTCTCAAAGCAGAATTTTCATTAGACTTAGAAATGGCTATTTTTAGCCTTTCTAAGGCATGTGTGCATCCTATGGAGAAAATTTGAAGGCCCAAAATCATTAGGAAATGGTATCAAGGAGATAAGATCATATTTCAAGTGATTTATGGAAGTTTATGGAATATTTGGAGGTTTAGGAACAAGTTCAGTGAAAGCGGGTTTTTGAAGGTGAAGAAGCTTGCACTTTAAAAAATTACCTAAGCTTCGAAAGGTGATTCCATGAGCTCCAAAATGAGTTGGAGGCAAAAAAAAATACCATTGGAAATCTGATTCAATTCCTAAATGGTGATATTTTCATATTTTTCACAAGATCCAACTTTTCTTTCTACTGACTCATTATTGGAAGACACACCACGTGATCCTGAGAAATAAGGATTTTTAAAGTGTTTCAGGTAGAATAAGACCTTTATACACATCTCATTGTTTTCAAAAGTCTATTAGGAGTCAAAATCATATAAGGGTTCATCAAAAAAGTCCTCCTGGAGCTCCGACAACTTTGTCTTCAAGGTCCTTCCCAAGGTAAGCCTTCCATAACTAATTTTTCTAGTGCCACGTGTCAGCATGAGGCCAAAGCGCAATTTTGTGTCCCTTTTATCCCTTTCAAATGGGACAATGGGGACACAAAAATGCATCCTATCCTTAGTTGATCCCCTAGACCCATCAGATGGCCTTGGGAAACCTCAGTAAGCTCTTTTTCAAATTTTCTAGCCCCCGCTCCGCGAAACCTCGATTGCCACTTGTCACCATAGGGCTAAGGCACACTTTTTTGTCCCTTTCATCCCATTCCAAGGGAAAAATGGAGACAAAATTTTTTTCCCCCCCTTTCGCATGGATGGTCTCTCACATGATCCAAACTTGGCCCTTAGGTGTTATAAATTGGCTATTCTCCCTCATCTGCTAACAAACCAATGATTGCCACTTGTCATCATAGGGCTAAGGTGCATTTTTATACCCCTTTTGTGCCTTTCCAAGGGGGAAAGGGAAAAATATTGTGCCCATCCCCATGAAGTATTAAAAACTAGAAGATAGTTTTTTCGAAGCTCCTCCTCCATATGCACGAAAAACCCCAGAAATGTTGTCAATTTTTTCTAAAAATATTTCTTCCATTCATATTCCTTCCATTTTTCCTCCATGCCCTCATGATCTCAAAGAAAAATATTCATGAAATTTGCATTTTTTTAAGACTCCATGCCCATTTTTTGTTTGAGTGACTCCATACCTGGGATAGTAAAAATTCATATCTCACAATCCGGTAAAATGGATCAAGTGAGATTTTTTGCAATCTTCCTCTTTTCTAGGTGCCTTCAAGATACATGTACCTATAAACACATGCATGCCCCATATTTTTAATTGCAAAAACCCTAGCTTCATGCCTTGGTTTTCATTCTTTTTTATTTTCCACCATTCCAGGTGGTGGATTGGGCTAAAATTTTGTATGTGAGATCCAGAGAAAAAACCTATCTTGGTGAAGTTGTTTTCATCATGATTTGAGGTGTGGAAGGGCACTTTACAAAAATAGTAAGTCTTAGGTGCACCCACTTACTATAAATAACAATCTTTCAAAAAGACATATTCCCTCAAAGCAAAGTGCCTTTAGAAAACAAAGAGATAATAAGCTAGTAGCGATCAAAGCGGAAAAGTGCAAAAAGGGCATTTTTCTAAAAATAGTAAGTCTTCATTTCAAGTGCAAAAAGGTGCCATCATCAAGTATGAAATTCAAGTTTGCAGGTCTTGATCCCATTTCACCTCTCTCATTTGAATACTCAAGTGTGGGTGACATGATGTTACCCATATGGGTCTGGAAGACCACAAAGATATCATGTTAGGTAGACCTAGGGAATAGGTGGAAGATAAGGTCTACAAGCAGGTTGGATGCAACGGTGGTCATCCGGCAGAATCTGCATTCAAAGCTCGAGTTGGTATTGACATGCTCCCACCATTATGAGCTAGATACCTAAACCATAAGAGCCGATGATAACTCAATTTTGGCGGTACTCACTCCCAAGGCAATCTCCCACTCTCTACAAATTCCAGTCTGGAACAACATGGTCATCATTACAAAGGATGTGGTATCAAGTGAATGGTCCAAGATAGATTCCTATCTCCAATGCTTTGCACTAGGTTCATGGTTGAAAATGCGAGACAAAAAAGCATACACTTTAGGCATTATTTAGCCTGGTCTTATACTACTATTTAGAAGGTTCTCAAGTGAATAAAGTACTAATTAATCCCACCTTTTGGCCATCTTTTTCTTATATTTTATTTCTTCATTCCCACGTATTTTTCTATACTTATCCACTTGTTTTACAATTTCCCAGTCATTCTATCCTCGAAATCGGGCGCAGCCCACTGACCGGGTGCCTGGGCGCCCTTGTCCCACCTTGGGTGCCCGATCTATGTTTCTCTTTCCCACTTCTTTTTGGGGTCTTTCTATCTGTTTTTCATCTTTATCCTTTTCCCAGTCGGCCATGTTAGGGTTAATTACGAAATTAAGCTTGAGAACCCTATAAATATAAAGTTATAAGACCATAATGAGGGTCCTAGCATCACATACTACTATCACTCCATCTAGAGTTACATCCATTGCATCACTTACATCCACATAGTGTCATGCATCAAGGCTAGGAGATCTGCATCAACACACACAACATAGGGGGAGGGATTCTATTCTATTCCATGCACACATGCTCTTTGCATTTTCTATAGTTATTATTGTTTGATACTTCACAAAGTGTGATTGGCATAAGAGCACCTAGGGCACGACATGCACACACTCACCGAACTACATCCTGGGTCTGAAATGTAGTGCAACGCTCAATGATAAGACCACTAGTTTAACAACTGAGGTCAGTCTGACCCATTCATTTTGCATCTTTATTTTTCTTAGGGTTTGATACTTCCTTTCCTCTTACAGGTTGTCATTTGATTGCTCACCACATTCTAAGTATGCAACCCACAGGATAGAAAGTGTTCGGAGATACCTTGCAACCCTTTAAAATTTAGGTTCTAAGCATTTATAGATATCAAGGCACCCAATCTATAGACCGGGGTGCCCCGAGGCGCCTCAAGACCTTCTCGGGAACCCAATTCAATTCAAATTTGGTCTTTGCAAGATTTTTGAGTGATCGTCTGCACTTCCATATTTTATTTCCAGACCTGCGACAACCTGCAATAGTCTCTTCGAATCAGCTAAGCCATTTCTTTTCCTTCTCTTGCATACTTAGGGTTTCATTTCACTTAGAATAATTAATTACAATTATTCCATACTATTTTAGTTCATTTATACAACATTTTAGTCCTCCTAATTAGATTAACTAGTGACTATATTTTATGGTTTAGTCCCATTTTTGTTAATCGGAAACAAATTAGAAAGCCATCACGTGCCAAAATATCTCTCTCGAAGTGATTTTCATTAAGGCTTCTTAGATGCGATTATTCTTCTAATCTGAATAATGGGAGAAGAAACAACGAAATATTTTCATGATTGGATGGCCTTGTTCATACTCACCATCATCGAGGAAAAATAGAGGATAGATTGGGGGAAAATAATCAGTGATAACTTGCATCATCAACTACTCCAGGTGTCGGTCTCCAAGAAGTTTTCAATGACTTCATACTTGGTTTATGCTCTTGCAAGCTTGAGGGCATTCAGAGGGTTGACACTCGCCCAAAATATTTCCTTAGAAGGCTCCTACATTTGAAAAGTACCCACAACTGATCTTGAAGGAAAGCAACCAACATTTCACAAGAGTGAATGATGCGTTCATAATGTTTGTCATCAGATTATTGGAAGGAAACCCTCATTCAAGGTTGTCTCCTCAAGTGGATTCTCTGATCAAAAGGTACAGGTCTTACTTCATACAGTTTGTAACCTTCTCCTACATTCAAGTGTCTAGTTTTGAACTTTCTCCACAAAATCTTCCACGATATCTCAATAACGAGATAATATTGTTCGAGTTGTGTAGGCAACTTGCTCATGTTCATGGTAAGCTTAGGAACTAGAAGAAGAAGACCATTTCTTTCCCCATCTCCTTGAAATCTTTTCCTACAATAATGTCGGTGATGCCTCTAAACCGGAAGCTACCTTTGCCCCTCTGAGTTTGTATTCATATACCCCAAGAGCGGACTTTGATATCCGGAGTGATCCAAACACTTTTCACCTCCTTGAATTGCATCATGTTCCACATATTGAAGACTACTAGGTGAATGCAGATGATTTCAAAGTCAAAGAATGAGATCATACAAGAATGACCATTGGGAAAATGAAAATATTCAGGTTTGATTGGTATGAGGAAGGCATCCAAGATGATGACACAAATGTATGACCCAAAATATCAAACAAGAAAGGCCTTGCGCCTTCCACAGTGGCATGGAGAATCTACAAATCAAGAGATATAAATGAGTGGATTGAGGCCGTCATCAAAAGATCAAGAGAGTGGTTCAGAAAGAAGAGAGCTGCCCTCATTACATCAGGAAATTTCCCTACTCTCCAAAGGCAAGCATCCCATCTTTCCTCTTCCAAGGTCAAGGAGAAATATTTTGACTCAACTCACTCGGGAGAAAGTTCAAAGCCCAAGGAAGTGGAACTAGAACCCCTACTACAAAAGGTTGCACAAAAAGGTAAGAACAACAAATGATCCTGTGGTAGAAGTGGAGCTAGGGAAAGTGATCCAGTTCACCTTTTAGTCCCTCAGCAATCCCAAAGCTTCTCACCTTTCACTACCGCACCAACCCCTCCTGCATAAGATGTTCCTTCTCATCCCAAGCAAGAGACAACAATCATGCTAGTTTCCAAGCTTGAGATGAATGAGATATTTCCTTGGGTGCAAGAAATGATCACAAAAGAAGCCCGCACAATTCAATAGGTGAAATTCCCGACTTCTCAGCTATAGCCTCAATGGTCAAGGGAAGGAAGAGAAAGATCGCTCAAGCAACTTCACACTTCTTTAGCGGTACTTGAGCAACCAATATGTGGAAGTAGTCAGGCCAAAGGTAATCAAGCCCATTGAAGAAATGACCCCAACCGACTACAAGATGAGCACCATTTCCCTAGGCCCAACAACTCACAAGGGAGATGCACATTTGTTCAAGGAGTATTCCACTCACCTTCTCGTGAGGAATCAGGAGTACAAGGAGAAAATTAATCAGTTGGAGGATCATGTGTGAAAACTCACCTCATACGTGCAAAATTTCATAGACCTGAATGCCTCTTCATCTATTCTAATTGAAGAAGTTACTCCCATCAATAGCTTCGATCCAAAGTCCATTCGAAAGACACATGGTTTCACCATGCAAGGATGAGCCAATGATAAATGGGTGAACAAGATTGTGGAAAAAGGGAAAGTGTTTCTTCCAGAGATGATCTCATTGTACAAGTATATGCGTGCGACAACCACCAAAGTCTAAATGATGAGGGACGAAATCGAGAAAGAAAAGGAACACTGGGATCAAGTGTACTCACAGTGGTGAGAGATGGGGAGAGCTCATTCTCATGTGTTAGTGGACAGGAAGGTATTTGATTCCCCATCCGAGAATTTCTCACTTTGGTATGGGCTAGGAATCTTGTCTCTCGATATGAGATCTTTGAATTGTGCTCTGGACAAAAAGCTGGATTTAAATGAGGAGTGTGCTTCTAAGATGCAAGATGATGTCAACACCAAGATATAGAATCTTGGAGTACCCTCCATTGAGGAGAACACCTCAGTGGATTATTTGTTGAATCCATTTAAGGAATATGTCAAGAAAGAAGTCGGGGATCCCTATTCCTTCAATGAGGACACACCTTTGGAGTTACTATGAAATTAAAGGTGTAATTCAATTTAGATTAAATAATTTGGTGAACCCATGCGTTCGAACCCTACCTTGCTTCAAGGCCTTCTTTTTATGCCCGCTACTTGTAGTGGTCATTTCGGTCCTCTTGAGCACACTAAGATTCCTCCATCTACCCGTAAAATATCTAAATCAATGGCTGCCTCTAATAATCCCCTGATTAAGTCAATCAACATTCCTCTTGAAAACATTGAAACTTATAACAATGAACACTCATATAATGAGGACACTAATGTTGATCAAGAACAACTTGATAAGCTCACTAACTCCTGTTTTGCTTTACGCGACCACCCCACGCATATTCCGCATGTTCTCAATGCTTTACTCACTACTAAAAGATCTATAGATGTTACCAATCTCCCTCTTGTGGGTTCCTCCTCGACCGCCATGACATCTACCCCACCTTCCACCATTCCTATTTCTATTGCTACAACCACCGCTCCTCTTCTCCCTCCCAATACTTCCCATACACAACCTGACTCCTCTTCAGGCACTCATGACCTAGCTTCATTATACCATGATCTACAAATACAAATCTGCCAATTACAACAAGCCTCTTCATCATTCTCTCCATCTCTAGATTCCTCACTCCTCCATTGCCATTTTGAACCCGCCATCTCCTCTTATTTGTTGCCTCCTAACTTCATCACACCTAAGTTTCCTATGTTCAATGGCCATGATGACCCTCAAGAACACCTTTGCTCCTTCCATGTTGCATGTCTTGACTATGTTGATGACCTTACATTGTTGGCTAAATTATTTCCTCAAAGCTTAAATGACTATGTTATGCATTGGTTCTATGATCTACTTGTCCATTTAGTAACATATTTTACAACTCTAGCCGATGCATTCCTTTCTCATTTTTCTATAAATATCGAACTAAGATATCCTATGCACAACTAGCTAAAATCAAACAAGGATCCAATGAACATCTTACAAACTATGTCTTGCACTATAAGAACAACCTTGCAAAATGACCAATGTTCTAGCTAATTCAGAATTGCAAGATCTATTCATTCAAAGTCTTTTCCTCCACTCCAAGAGAGTGTCATTTTTGAGACTTCTCCTTCCTTTGATCAATTATGTCACACACTCAAAGTGCACGAAAAAAAACTACTATCTATGGGAAAATTGAAGTATTATGATACTTCTTCCTCCTCATCTTCCAACAAGTTTCAAGCTAAATCCGCATTCAAACCATCTCCTAATCCTACCGATGTTAAAGCTACTATTAATGTTGTTTCTCCACTAGCCAAGATCTAATTGCAATCCATGAGACACACCTTTACTAAGCTACCTTATGTACCTCGGTTCCTATTACCACAACTCATTGAAAGAAATAGTATGACTCTACCTTCATTGCTCAATATAAATCCTTCTTGACCATGTGGTCATAATACGATGAAAATGCACACTGTGATTATCACTAATGTAGCTGATAGGCATTCCAATGATCATTGTTTTAAAATCAAACATATCATTCAAGATCTTATTGACAACAATGCCATCAAGCTTCTTGAGCCATTTACTACTAAACGGTCAATGATAATGAAAAGCTCAAAATCTTTAATAACCCATTACCAAAATATGACAAGACAACTATTGATTCATTTGCCAATCATACATATCATGTTGTGCCCCCTTTCATCGGGACCACTTGATTTTCTCATTATTATGCTGACATGCCACCACCAATTATCACATTCTCGGATCATGATTACCATGCTACATTTTCCTTTGATTTTCATTGCATATTAATGCTTCCATTAGTACTCATATAGTCAATAATACTATGTTCCATCCCTCGGCCCTTTCCAATGCATGCTTTGTGGCACTCTTACTAGCTATCAACTTTCCAACCTCTCAAATCACATTTCCAATCCCTAATTCTTATGGACGTGTTGTCCTTCCCATTATTGTTGGGTCCCTTACGATACACAAATCATTCCTTGTTACATATGAAATCAAAGGTTGTGACATGGTCTTAGGTCTCCTTGGCTCGAGATACCCAAGTTATCCCTTCCATGCTCTACTTATGTCTTAAATTCATTCATAACAAGCAAGTTGTCACCATCAAAGGTATTCCACCACATACACCATTACCTCAACCCACTCTTGCCTCTATTTTCAACACCATTCACAACATTAGGCCTCCTGTACCTCTTCAAGTCTAAAACCATCTATGCACCTAACTCTCCCATTCATGCATGGCCAACATCATGACCTCATCATCCTCACCGGTCCATGAGTCCACCCCATCAACTAAGTCCCCTACCAGAAGCCTTTTCCCATAGGTGTTCTCCACCTCATTTACCACATCGGTCTCCCTCACATACACATAGATACTCTCCTACACCACCGGTCCTAGACCATGGTCACATGCCCTCTCTTTCTTGGATACCAAATAAGGGGCCCTCGCTCTTCACTATCATTGGATAGCCTTCTATTCCTCACACACTTGGGGGATTACACTTCCTCCCCCCCTTCATCGCTATTGCTTGTATCTATTGTCTACTTATAGTTATTTACTACACTTCACACTCGTGCTTCATGTTTAGCTTTTTGAGCACTATCACATCTCTAGTACACATAATTTACCTTCATCACCCTGATGACACACTCTTGTTCTATGGTTCATGCTTGATTATTGAGAGTGCAATTCCTCCATGGACCTCACTTGTTGCATCTTGACTACTCACTCTTCGTGCTTCATGTCTATCTTTCTAAGCATCATCACATCTTTGATAAACATGTTATACCTTCATCACCCAATGACACACTCTTGTTTTATGATTCATATTTGACTATTAAGGAGCATTCCTAAATGAACCTCATCTCACACACATCCACTAGGGGCAATGTGGCTCCCCTCATCTACACATTTTACACATCTTACACATACCATCACATGCACACGACATCTGCACATCTTGGTTGTCTTTACTCTTGTTAGCTTATACTATTTACATGTTGCACTTTGTTTTCTATGCTAGTTGGATACTTAGTATGTCATTATCTTTTTCTATACACACATGCACATTCACATGGTATCTTGAGGTGAATGCAGGAATTTTATAGATTCTTACATGATGCATGATGCTCGACACCGCTCTTTACTAGTCCCGCCGAGGATCCTAGGGGCATCTACTTTTGTTACTCTCCTACTACACATCACATGTCCTATTATTACAATCTTTACTACTTTTCATTACTATCACTTTACTCTTCATTGATATATACAATGCTTTGACATCTACTTATCTTTCTAACATGCTAATGAGTGCTTCATATGTAGCATTTTCCTTATAGGATTACATATAACCATGGTTATCTGTCACTTCTTGTTACTATTATTTGCTATTGTTCATGAGGTTATTCCTTATGTTATGGCTAATCATTATTTGCTTATGGCCGCTTTGGACTTGATTGTCTTGTGACATTGTGAGTGATGTCCCATGTATGAAATCCACTTTTCGCGGTATATCTTGTCTTCATATTTTCTTGCTACGTTGTCTTCTATTGCATGTTAGCTCTTTTTCACTAACACTTATTTCTATTCTATCATTGTTTGCATGTGCCTTGGTTTCTACCATGCACATCCCCTACCCCTACAAGTATCAAATCTCGATATGCATCTCATAATCCAGTCTCTATCCTTTGGGCCACATCCTCCTACGTTTGTCACATGTACCCCAAATGAGGGGGCATCTATTGGGTGAAAAAATCACCCTTCAAGTAGTTCGAGTTCTGAACAAGAACAACATGGTACAAAATTAACACATGCACACAATCATAGAGTGGTATATAACCATACTTGGATCACAAACACATAGTAAACATGAGCACCTAGTATCGGACTTGAAGGTGGGCGCTTGTGTCCCTCCGGGTGCTTAGTGTCCCGAGGGAAACAACAAACAATTTCATAGTTTAACACAACTTCCAACATTATAGTACGGATCTACAAGTATAGGTACTTGCCTTTAGTTACAAAATTCATTAAATCGACTAAAATTCGGATTCAATATGGTTACAATCGGTTCTAAATCAAGATGCGCTAATATGTAGTGGCACTTTGAGAATTGTCACATGAAGGAGAGAAAAAATGACCTCTCTCCCCAACCCTCTTCTTTTGGCAAGAGATCGCCCAAAAAACTTGCCTTTGGCGTGAAATTGCCCAAAAAGCTCATTCTTGGCGTGAGATTGCCCAAAAAATGTCCTTGGCATGATATCACCCAAAAACTTGCTCTTGGCATGAGATCACCCAAAACCTCACCCTTGGCAACAAGACACTCAAATCCAACAACATCTCCAAAGAAAATAGGACAACTTTCTATCCTATACTCTCTTATACATCAGGTGCACTCTTTCCTTAACTACTACTTTACACATTACTTTTATATACTCTAATTTTTCACATAAAGGACTTTGACAACTCTTTTCTCTTCTTTTATAGGGCTATACTTACAAGAAAAAACTCACATCTACAAGCGCAAGCTCCAGCAACATGCTACTATGTATACAATTCACCCCTAGGGTCTACCTCCCTTTCCTAGTTCCCACGCTTCACATTATGATCACTTCATGTTACTTGTCCACTGACACGCTATTGGCTACGCTTCTCTTTGGATCACAAGGTACAAATATTCTATCTACTTTATGCTATCAAGTATTCACTCAACAACATAAAGTGGGGGCAAATGTAGACATAAAATCTATGCACTTGGGTACATTTCTAGGTCCTAAAGCATACTAATGTATACATGATTCCTAAGCAAGAAAACTAGTGGTTGACAACTCCTTTGGGCCTTTTTGGTTACTATCTTTTACACTTTACTAGTTTTACACATCTTGCAACTCTGTTAGTACTTTCGATTTATCTTTTGATGACCTCGGACACTAACACCCAGTTAGGATGGAAGCGCCCAGTGCACTTATATCCCTCTTGAGTGCTCCTGACCTTCTTTATCTTCTTCTTATTCTTTTGGGTGCTTTTCTTCTTTTGGTCACCTTTTAAAACTTTGGGTTGGCCTTTTAGTTGTCAATTACGAAATTCAAACAAAGGAATCATATATACTTAGTTATTGCTCTCAAATAAGAGGCCAAACACGATAATCATTATCTATCATCACCTAAGCTTGCACAAAGGCACAAGATCATTACAAGGACACATCTAACACTTTCATACAAGGGTTGCATCAATTTGCATACACAACATAGGAGGGGAGCTCATTCTATTTCATCACACACATCTTGTATACTTTGGTACAATATATTTTTATCTTGCTATCATTGTGCAACTTACACAAGGGAAACCTAGGGCATCATTTCACACACAAGCATAAATAACTACGGAGTCTCGAGATGTAGTGCAACGCTTGGTTGTAATTTCACTCTTCGGGTGACCATTGGGTTCAAGCCGACTCCACATTCTATATATTTTTATTAGATTTGATGTGGTTTTGTGACATGTGTATGCACGGACATTTGTTTTGTAGGTTACTGAGTGTGATCGATGATCTAACAACAAAACCGGAGAGCGACAAGGAGCGAGTGGAAGAGAAGATCCTCCAACCCAAAAAGACCATATTTCAAGAATCTGAGTGGACCCAAGTGCCCGGATCGGTCGGTAGCACTTGGGGCGCTCCTGTCCTTATATGGGCACTTATATCCCTTGCATTCCTAGGGTTCGTTACCCTCATCGAGCTTGTTCGACACTTTGTTTCCAAATGATACTACAGGTACTCATTATAGACCACTCCCATGTTGCGCAAAATCAGCTAAGTCATCTTCCCCTCTCATTTGCTTAGGGTTTTACATCGTTAAATGCTTATTGCTTGTGCATACTGTACATAATTATTAGAATATAGTTAGTTAAAACAAACTACTTTGAAATTAAAGGTTAAATTCAATTTAGATTTAATCAATCATCCTTTAAAACAAAATATGCCAATATATGTTGTGTTTAACACAAAATTGTAGTATTGCCTAACTTTTTCTTTAAGAACAAATCAACTATTTAATCTAAAAATGCATGATTCATGATTTATTGTATCCAATTAAAATAATGGAATTGAAAATGCACTAAGAATTTTGAAACTAACAAAAATACAATCACTCAAGTATAAAATAATATATATTCAAAATAAAACATGTTGATTGGTCAAAATGAAAAGATTAATTATGTTTCTTGTTATATAGCACTCTTGGTACTTATTACGTGTCATTATTTTCACTTATAATTATCCGGATATCATGATCATTATGCCATTTAAGGGGTGATGCTACAATAGGTCTCTCTCACTAACATACAATTTGATTGGTTCTGAACTTAAGTGTGCTTGATGCCTTCACTTTACCCAAGTCGAGAATGCCTCTTGAGTACATCTTGGAATTGATTCTAGGACTCTAAAAATCATCATTCAATCAATGAGACTAATCCCACGTTGGTTATTTAGCATGGCCTACGATAGCATGTAAACACTAATATATCACACTCCTTGTGCTAATAGGGATGCCACCTAAATAGAAATGGCCTTCTCACTAACACAATATACCAATAGGGGTGATGCATACTATTAAACTATCAACGTAACCATTACACCTCCTTTTGGTGTAAGTGCTAGTATAAATTTGTTTGTCATATTAACTTTTCTATTTTAAGGTTTGGTGAAAACGGTTCACGATAGTTTTAGACCGGTTGACCTATATAATTAGGGTAGTGGCATCAAATATTAAAAATTGAAATTTTGAAGGAACTAAGGCAGATTCAGAGGCACTTTTTACTATTGTTTATTTATTTTTGTTATTAGGGTCTGATTGTAGTATGCAACTTTCCTTTTAAGTCTCCATGAATATCAATGTTAATGGATTTTTCTATGCAATATTTTACTCTAATGGCCAACGGTGTGTTCCCAAAGCGTGAACGACAAATTTTGTCGAATACAATGGAAAGGTCAAATCTACCAAGCACGGAGGGTTGGAAAGATGAGGGAAGGGAACATGTGGCCTATCAAAGTTAACATTGCAAAAATAGAAGACAAACAACAAATTCTAAGCAAAAAGAGACTTTTGAAAGGTTTGCGCTTCTTTATAGAGGAGGATTTAACTCCAATGCAAGTCAAAGAGAAAAGAAAAGAATTGATCAAAGTAAGAGCAACAAGAGATGAAGGTAAAATAACATGGATATATAATGGAAAAGATTTCATTGCCAATTTCATGCCTCCAAACACATCAACAAAGAAAGATAACAACAAAGGAGACTACAAGAACATATAACTACAAGGAATGCAACAAGAAAAGTGTGGGTTGAGAGGCAAAAAGACTCCACTATGAGTCTTCAACAACAAAATAAATAGCAAATACAACTTCCCCCTTGCAAGAAAGTTTAAAATTGGTATGTTGGAATTGTAGAGGATATCCTTGGAGGAGGGACCAGGATTAGGCCAGGTTGCAGAAGGAAGAGACGTGATATGCCTCACGAAACTCATGAACATGATGGTTGCAAGACTCCTACTTTTGATGGCTATACGAAGTTCATGGTTTGGAACAATACAATGGGTAAGGGAAAAGGATATGGTGGCATAATGGTGTTAATAAGAGAGGTAGAGGGTAGAAAGATCCAGTTGGAAAAAGAAGACACAAATAAACAATATATATGGTTCAAAATATTAGAAAATGGGAGACATATTAAAATTGCAGACTTGTTATTTTGCACCATATGACTCAAAAATCTATAAAAAAGGGGTTAGATGGCAAGGATCCATATGTAGTTCTAAAAAATGATCTCTATATATTCTCAATCGAGAAAAGTTCTTCTTTTGGGAGATTTCAATGCTAGGACAACGAATGAACAATCTAACATTTTATGCAACAGGGAGGACCACAATCCTATATGGCTCACCGAAGAGGAAACCCATTCGTGGAGTAGATGCTCAGATGATTACAAGGACACCAATCATTTTGGCGAAGAGCTAATCATTATTTGCGGCATGTTTGATCTGATTATTTGCAATGGTTTGAGTAGATGGAAAAAGTATGAAAATTTACATGCAAAACCTACAACAGTGCAAGTGTTGTTGACTATGTCATTTGTTCACAAAGTTTGATTGAAAAGATAACAAATGTTTTGGTCGATGACCCCATGCATGATTTGAAATTAGACCACAACTCAATTTGCATAGTGATATCTTGGGGATCACAAAATCAATATACAATAAAAATGCATCCTCGTCAACAATCTCCAACAAAGGGCAGAATTCTCATAACACAAGAAAATCATGTTGTCTTCAAGGAAACTATAAAACATTTAATGCGAGGCAAAAAGAGCAGATTTATAGGACATCAAAAGTTATGAGATAACAAAAATTATTCAAGAAGCACTTGGGAGATGCAAGAGGTCGAAAAACAAGAGGAAAAAATCAAATTACTTTCCAACATATAAGTGATTTGACAAGGAATGCAAAGTTGCAAGGAAAGCTCTTAAGGTTTTAGAGAAAGAGAAAACAGACATAAAGGTATACATGTAGATTATTAAGAGAAAGAAAGATGAGTTCATGAGAAATAAGAGAGAAGAATTCATTTATCTAGGGAAAAATACGCCGAAATTATTCTGGAGAGAACTTCAGCAAAGAAAGAAACAAATAGTAAATAACATTACAATGACTCAATGGCTAGAATATGCAAAACAATTATATGAACAAGAACAAGAGGTTAAGGCTCCACCTCTAGTACACACAACAACAAATTTATTCACGTTACAAGAGGTTAAAACAGGTATAAAAAATCTAGGTGCAAGTAAGGCCAAGGATTTAGATGAGTTACAGGAAGAGTACCTAAAATGGGGCTCAGAATACCCTTGCTCCTCATATTTTGAATATATTCAACAACATCATTCAGTGTGGTTTTTCAAATGATTGGACTACTAGTATGATAATATATCTTTTAAGAGCGGAGATGTTAACAACCCAACCAATTATAGGACCATCATGATCAATCCCTTATTTACAAAGTTAGTTGGTAACATGGTTGAACATAAAATCAACAATTGGGTAGAAGAAAATGAGAAGAGAGCAAAAGGGCAAGCTGGTTTCAGACCTAAACACTCCACTTTAGATCATGGTATTACTCTAAGACATATCATTGAAAAATCTTGGGAGGAAAAGAAAGAAGTCTTTTGTTGTTTTGTTGATTTCAGGAAAGCTTTTGACATGGTCCTAGGGATAAGTTATGGTGCAAAATGCAAGAGCTTGGCATACCAGTGCAACTTAGAGCAACGATTCATAGACTCTATGAAAAGATGTGTATTAAAATCAGAACTCAAACATACATTTCAGATAGTTTTAGGAGCGCCATTGGTGTTAAGCAGGGATGTCCATTATCACCCACACTCTTTGGTTTATATATAGACCAACTTGAAGAATTGTTAACTATGGAGGGTGGCGATGGTATTCGGTTGGGTATGTTTTAAGGCTAATTCTATATGCCTTTGATGACATTATATTGATTGTTATGTCCGCTCAAGGATTGCAAAGACATTTCCTCGCACTTGATTTTTTTTTGCAAAAAGTGGGTATACGAGTTAATATCAGCATGTAGTGCCCCACACAAATTTTAAAATAAAATAATAAAGTATTTAGTACTACGTCAAATGTAGCTCTCACTTTTAGCCACCTTTTTGTCCTTGTTCTTCCATTCTAGTTGTCTTCTAATTAAGTCTGACCTGTTGCCTTCAATATTTTATTCACGCCTTGGTTTTAGCCCATGTATTGGGGGAAGGAAAGTGCTTGGCGTGGCGTGGGTTTTGTGGGGGCGTTTTCATTGTTTTAGTGGTGCTTTGTTTTGTGCAGACTGAAACTAACTTGTTAATGCACTGTCCACCTTATTTTTGGATCGATGTTCCTCCTTGTTTCTCCCTGGCTCGTGATTGTAGCCTACTGATTATTTCCCCGATCTTGGCCATGTGAAGAGTTTTGGTGTGAATTATTTGTTGTCTGGGACGTTTTTTTGTTGTTTCGCATGTTTTTGGTTTCCTTCTTTGGAGAGGACGTCCTTACCCTTGTCAAATCTCCTCTAGTTCTGATTGTGTGAATGGTAAAGGTGAACTGATCATGTTTGACACCAGTGGCACCATTTGCTACACTTGTGGTGAAGGGTTTGTCACAAAAGACTACCGAGGATGATTTGTATAAGGCTAGGACAGAGTGGAGTTCCTTGTGACAAAGATTCTCCCAGCCGTGTGTCAAAAAAACATGAGCCTATGAACCTGCATGGACATTTATCCAAGCATAAAAGATGGAGGGATTTGTCAGATATTGTAGTTGCCTGCAGTAGACATGTATGCAAAATGCAGAAGAATAGACAACACGTGTATTGTTTCACAGAATACCCAAAAAAACGTGTTCTTCTGGACTGCAATGATAGCAGGATATGCACAAAATGGATTTGTAGAAAAGGTGTGTGAACTATTCGATAGAATGCCTCAAAGAAATGTTGTCTCATGAAGTGCATTTCCATTCCTGCAAGGGATTTGAGGATCCTCGCCCCATAGTTTCTGAGTCATCAAATATGTTAGCTAGGGAGAAAACCATGGTGGTCAATTTGGAATTTATTAAGGTCATTGTTATTGCTGAAGAGGTATTCTTGCTTGATCTGTTGAACCAAGGTGTTCTTAAATTTGTGGATCAACTCAGGCAACAACTTCCTTGCAAAATCTCATCAAAACTTTAGGGATTAGATCCCATGGGCCAGCAAGAAAAGCCTACTACTTTTGCAAGTTTCCTGACGCTGGCTACATGTCCTAGAAGTAGTAGATGGGCTGCAACATGAGCTTCCGTTTGAGTTCCATGTGCTGGAAATTGCTCTGGAGGTGGTTTGTACATATATGGATTCAAATGTTGCAGATCTCGAGCGAGAGGCTTACCCTGTATTGGATGAGCTGGCTAGAAATGTTAGTACCAAGAACCTTGGACATTTGCACAGCCTGAAAAGCAATCTTACTCGTCTCCTTGCACGGGTGCAGAAGGTACAAAATGGGTTCATTGGGAAAGCTTGAGGATTTTGAGCAAAGACGAAATGGTAAAATTGGGACGCCGTGATCATTCGACAAAATGCTTAAGCGAGATCTTTGGACCGATGCTTGCGAGGTTTGATCGACTCCGTTCCTTCCAGGCATGGTTCATCTTCCCTTACCTCTCATAATTCTCGTGTTTTAGTTCTCTTTTGCAACTTAATAGAATTTTAAAATATTAGGATTATAATACAGTTAATTGTTTATTTCAACTCGTTGCAAAACAATGAAATGTCGTGTCGTAACTCACGAAGTCAAAATAACTCGTTTGCATTAAACCAAGAACTCCCACCCTCTTTCTGAGGTGATTTAGAAAACTTCTTATCCAACTAGATCGCTGCAATATTGTTTTATCGACAGATAAATTTACTTCCCAGTAATAAAGTTGATAATCTCCCTGTTTAAATAGTTAATTTTTGCATTTTTGGAGACTCTTTAAGTACCCTTCGTGACTTTGAAAACGAGATGCTAAGCTTCATTTGTGTACCTTGGTATGTGTGGAGTCACCTTGACCTTTGGATTGACCCCGAATGAACATATGAGATCTTTTTGACGCTCTTATAGGAGCCCTGTTACATTGTTTTACAGTCAGTAGAAAACTGTTAAATCTAGAAAGTTGGCTTTCATTTTGAACCGCCATTTGAAAGCTGGATAGATAAATTATTTCCGTTCTTCGCAAACCTCTAGTGTTTATACTAGAAAATTGCATGGAACATTCAATTTAGGGAAAATCACTTTTCTGGATAGTTTGGCAAAGCCATTTTGTAGGCCTTTGGTCGTAGTTTGACGAGGTCAAACTGGACCAATTTCGACTTGTCGCTCAATAAAACTTGTCTCCGTTTGAAAATAGTTTTCTAGTTCTCACTCCGTCGACTCTGATGAATTTTCCTTATATAAGGGAACTGGTAGGAATTGTCTTGTTGTGTGCTCATCCATCAAACGTTAGTTTTGGATGTGGTTTTCTGAGCCCTCGAGCTAACTTTTGTTCATTTGTAACTGGGTCAACTACGACCAGTAGCCCCGGAAAACTAGCCGCCAAACGCAAACCGTTCACTTTTTCCCAATTCCGTCAGTTGCTATGAACTCTTGGTATATCTGGGGACACATAGAAATTTAATCGTGGTGTGCGTTCTCATCGAAAGATAACTTCTGGAAGTAGTTTCTTAGCCTCCAAGCCCATTTTGAATGTTTTGTAGCTAGTGAGAAAATGTAAAAATAGAAAGCTGCGGGACCCTCGTAGGGTTGCCAAACCACCCTGGAAACTTTTAACACATGCAAATAACTATTTAAAACTCTATAGTGTAACTTGTTGTGTGAAATAGAACTTTTGACAAAATGATGTTTTCTCTCTCTTCCCTCCTCTTTCTCTCTCCTGTGTTACAAAAAGAAGTAAAATGAAATGTAATGAATACATGTCTTTAAACCTTTAATTTTGATTGCAAATTATAAATATTATCATATGTAAATGGGAAAGCTGAAAAATGATAATTATGTTAAATTAGGTGGATGCCATGCCGACAAATTATCGCCGATATCATACTCACGTGGTTTGCAAGATGAAAGAATGACGACAAAAAGGCGATGTGTAATTCATTAATTATCATTGTAATTTATATAGTTCATTGTTAAATGAATAAATGTATAATGTAGTCTCATGTTACAGAAGGTTATTTTTGATGATTTGTTGATATGTATGAGATGTCAGTTTCAAGGACATATAGGAAATGTGCATTTAATCATAGTTTAAGTTTGATTTATAGTACACACTGGTAAAAGGTTTGATATTTATATAAGGTAAATGAATTTGAAGTAATATCTTGTAGTGCATATTTAGTGTTCAATAAATGATTAATGAGTCATCTTGTGCATTCATACTTTGTAAATGTAATAAAGAGAATTAAATCGAAACACTCTACCCTTGTTCAATATCGGAGCATAACTTGTTTTTCATGTGCGATACTCCTTACCGTAGAAGACATTGAAAACTGTAGGATGAACTTAATCTTTGCTCTCGATGGAATGTCCTAATTTAGGCAAATCAGAGCTCAAGAATGGGCTTATCGTCTTATTCAGTATGTTTAGTGACATTGTCATAAACTCATCTGATAGGAGTGACATAGTCAAACTTTTCTTGGAGTGTGTAGAGCTAACTCCTCCTTTCCGTAGCCTAGCGGACTACCTTGTCATCCGAAGATAGATTTAAAAATTAAGGTTTCTTCATCGAGTTAAAAACCTGTTGGATCCAGACGTCATAGATGGAGGTTGTGACTTAGTTGTTCTAGGTCTTAAACTTTTGTTAATGAACTCCTTAGCTCTGCTCAGCTTAATGTGTTACCCTGGTTTCTATCAACATAACACCTTGGTCCTTTCGTGAAGGTGGTTTAGTATAAGTGTGTCCTCTCGCTTAAAAACACATTTATAGTTGAGGGGTAGACCCTTAGGTGAAGTTGGAATTAATCTAAAACTCAGTTGATTTGGATGTTAACTTGGGTTCATGTGTAGCTTCAAGTCTTCTTATCATTTATGTCTTCAAGAGGTTAGATAAACAGTTCGTAACTCCTTTTCAAGACAATGCTAAAAATAAGACCATAATGTGATGTAGAAAATAAAGCATATAAGAGTAAAGATGAGATTTGAGGTTCGAATAATGCCACCCTTGAAGACCTTATGACTCAATTAAACATACTCTTTTGTTTCAAAGAATATGAATTGTTCTTGGTGTGAGCAACCTTCGAGAAAACAAAATACATATATAAATCACAATGGTATTCCTCAAGTCATTGAATTGGAATAACTATGGTAGGGAAATAACTAACCCGTGATCGAGGTATGTTTTCGGTAATAAGCTATCTCGCATCTAAATCTCCGTTAAAACCTAATATCACTATATGGACACCAAGTCACATCCACTTGAGTTGTAAGAATAAAAAGGTAGACATTGAATGTGTGTTCGAGAAGAAGATTTTTTGAACATAAGAACAAGATAATTAAGTATTTTATATGCATTCGAATTATGCCAAATAAGTATGCAAGTTATGGAAATTTTTGTAAAGAATAAGAAGCCAACTTAAAATGGTCAAACTGCAAATTAAATGTGGAATGAATTTAAAAGTTTCTGTAGATGGAAAAATGAGAAATTTATCCTTGTACAATAATGTTCTTGGAATGTTAATCGTAACTAAAATACAATTAAAGAAAAGATGTGTTGTGGGTTTGCCTATCCTTGAGTCTTCTTTCTGTGGTTGGGGCATTGCTAGTATTCGTTCATTGGGAAAAGTGTGGCATCGACATGCCTATGTTGATTTCATGGTGTCATGTGAGTTGATTTACTTATGTGATTGTCGTGCGGGTCGAGTTTTGGTACTTGGATCCCTTGTTTGTGTTGTGCGTAGTGAGTCGTTTAAGTCAAAAAAATAAAAAATAAAAAATTATCTGGTATTTTACGATTATAATTGTGTGTGTAAAATGAGGCACTACATATGGTATCGTAGCGGAGGTTCATGCTCTCGAACCTCTGTGATGGATGGAGTTGCGATGATTACGCATGATGGTGGTGGATATTGGAAGAGTAATGTAATATATATGTTGTTATGTGAACTATGCCGTAGTTGTGAAATTGTGAACGCACATGTTGTGTATGTCACTTAGTGTGTATTTGTTATCTTATTGATGTGATTGTGATGATATTATTCACTCTCTATGTTCTTGATTCAATGAGGAATTGTGACCGTGGCTTTGCCTTATTGTGTGAACGGGATGTTATTGTGGATTGCTGAGGGTTAGAACATTTTGGCATTATGTGATGTGAAGGTGTATTGATGTATTGCATGACAAAATTGATGTAAAGTGAATCACATTTCATCGTGATGTCATCACCGTATTGTGATTAGTTGTGTGCATCGTCGTGTTGTATTGCAATTGACTATATGTTGTAATGTTAGACATTGTGTTCGACATACTTATGATTTATGTAATATGTGATGGTTCATGTCGTGATTTAGGGGCATATGGTGAGTATGATTCCTAGTGTATAGTGATTGCACCTCAATGCAGGATGTGGTAATGTGATGTATCATAACCCGTGAAAGTAATGATTGTGTTATATCCTATATATATATATACCATGCGTAAGACGTTATGGTTAATGTGCGTGAATCACCATTGTGTTAGTGATGTAGTTATGTGTATGTTGTGAACCTTACACTAGACGACCCTAAGGGGATAAACTGTCAAGAGTGTATGTGTGGAGAGAGGAGGCGTGGACCGTGTTTTCATAATCTTGAGCCGAGTACGAGTGAGGAAGTGGAGTCTTATATAGACTGAAAACCCACTTCTATCTGTTTAGTATACTTCAAGCTTGCTCAGTATATTGTGGGTACGCACCACCTTAGGCTCAACTTATGCAACTAGAGTTCCCTACTCTTTCTTATTGGATTGTTCATTGGACAATCCTATGTGATTTTGACTATGTTGATCCTTGTGGGAGTATGGAGGAATGATTCAGGCAGAGATGATGATAGTTACATTATTTGATATACTCATTTTTGGTTACATGTATATTTCTATGAGCTAAGGCTCGATGTCCGAGTGCCAGCAACTCGATGAGTACCCCTTTGGTGGCGGTATGAGGCCACATAGTGATTGTAATGTGTTATTTTCTCATTATGTATTTTATTCGTAAATTAATCTTTATCTCTTTTAGCTAGAACCAGCTATTTTCTTGATTGACATGTTCTTATATTTTGGGCATTTATTTGAGTGTTGCATTAACATTTAGATTTTGCACTAACCATGGCTAATTAGCCATTTGTTTTTCTTAGTTTTAAAACTTTCTTGTCATATTTAAAAGTTTTGTAGCCTAGCCCAAGGCTTTTGATTTTGCCACTTGGCATTTGAATGGATTGTTATGCTGGTTCTAATGTTGTAATGTGTTGGAATAGGGTCATGGGATTAACCATGGAGTGGTTGAACCTATGGACCCGCTTCGTTGTACATGGGGATACGCCCAAGGAGTTACGTGAGATAACTAGTAGAGTTGTTGAACCACGAGTTATTATGTCACTTGGGTTGGGGGTGATGGGGCTCTATGTGCCCAGGGCCATAGGGTGACCCGACCTCATTAAAAGGAGAAAGGAGATGGGCCTTTATGGTTGAGTGACCTGTTATTCTTTATGGCACTCTATGGTTGAGTGACTTGTGATTCTGATGGGGTTCATGGTTGAGTGACTGGCTTGGTTTTGACACTATGATTATTTCTCTATGAGAGGTTTATGGAGATTATTTGGTGATGGTTTGGGAGGTATATGGAGTTATTTTATGATGCTTTGGGAGATATATGGAGTTATTTATTGATATTTTGAGATGTGTGTAGTTGGTATAGTGAGTTATGTGTGTACCCTTGTGAGTCTTTTTTTGACACATTGTTATATGGTCAAGATTGACATTTTCATTGGTATGGACTATTGATATTGTCTTGGCACTATGTTCGTACAGGTCATGGATTTCTTTTGGTCTGTGATAGTCATTGTATATGTATCTCGCATGTTGATTCTGTTTTACGAGTCACATCTCGTATCCGAATTGATGTCCTGTGACATAATGCATGTAAATTATTTGCTATGTGGACTACTTGTGGTCATTCCGGGGAGGAATTAAAAGACCTTGTGATATGATACAAATGAAAGTAGGTAACAAGATGTCTCGTGGGTTGTTTGTGTTGTGTTAAGTTTTGTGTGACATCTTGATGTTAGTTATGGTTGGGCACCCATGAACTTACGACAATTGAAAATTTATAAACAATGAATATTATAATCTTGAGATAAGAAATATCAAAAAAATGCTAAGTAATAAGGTAAAATGGAACTACCAATCTTCACAGAACCTTGAAAGTTAAAATTTCTACCAGATGTTCCTAGGGCCACCCCGTGGTCATGATTTTGTGTCTGAAATCTTAACCTTAGAGCGTACCTTCACCCATATTTGTTCCTTGTTGCTTCCCATTTCTCTTTCGTCATTGTATGTCACATCGAGGACGATGCTCTTATAAGGGGAGGGGGATGTAGTGCCACACAAATTTTAAAATAAAATAATAAAGTATTTAGTACTACGTCAAATGTAGCTCTCACTTTTAGCCGCTTTTTTGCCCTTGTTCTTCCATTCTAGCTGTCTTCTAATTAAGTCCGACTCGTGACTTCAATATTTTATTCACGCCTGGTTTTAGCCCTGTATTGGGGAAGGAAAGTGCTTGAGCGGGCGTGGGTTTTGTGGGGGATTTTCTTTGTTTTGTGCAGATCAAACTAACTTGTTAATGCACTGTCCACCTTATTTTTGGATTGATGTTCCTCCTTGTTTCTCCCTGGCTCGTGATTGCAGCCTAAAATTATTTCTCCTGATGTTGGCCACGTGAAGAGTTCTGGTGTGCATTCCTTGTTGGTTGGGACGTTTTTGTTGTTTTTTTCATGTTTCTAGTTTCCTTGCTGGAGAGGACGCCCTTACCCTTGTTACATCTCCTCTAGCGCTAACTGTGTGAATGGTAAAGGTGAACTGATCATGTTTGACACCGGTGGCACCATCTGCTGCACTCGTGGTGAAGGGTTTGTCACAAAAAACTACCGAGGATGATTTGTATAAGGCTAGGATGTAGTTGAGTTCCCCGCACCAAAGATTCTCCCTAAACTGTGTTAAAAAAAACACGAGCCTATGAACCTCGCGTGGACATCTATCCAAGCATAAAAGATGGAGGGATTTGTTAGATATCAGTAGTTGAAATGCCTGCAGTAGATATGTACGCAAAACACAAAGAATGCATAACACGTGTATTGTTTCACGTAATACTAAAAAAACGTGCTCTTCTCGGACTTGCAATGATAAAGCGGGATATGCACAAAATAGATTTGTAGAAAAGGTGTGGAACTGTTCATAGTAATGCCTCAAAGAAATGTTGTCTCATGAAGTGCTTCCATTCCTACAAGGAATTTGAGGATCCTGCCTCGTAGTTTTTTTCGAAATCATGAATATGTTAGCTAGGGAGAAAACCATGGTGGTCAATATGAAATTTATTAAGGTCATTATTTCTACTTGAAGAGGTATTCTTGCTTGATCCAGGTTGAACCAAGGTGTTCTTAAATTTGTGGATCAACTTAGGCAACAAATTCCTTACAAAATCTCATCAAAATTTCTCGGGATTAGATCCCATGGGCCACAGGAAAGCCTCGTTATTTCTTCCGTAAGTTTCTGTGACGCATTTGCTAATTGTCCCCAAAGTAGCAGTGTGAGATGGGATGCAACATGAGCTTCCGTTTGAGTTCCGTGTGTTGGAAATTACTGGAGGTGGCTCAGTGCATATATGGATTCAAATGTTGCAGATCTCGAGCGAGAGGCTTACCCCGTATTGGATGAGTCGGGCCGGGAAATGTTAGTACCAAGAACCTTGGACATTTGCGCAGACACCGAAAAGCAATCTTACTCGCCTTCGTACATGGGTGCAGTAAGGTACAAAATGGGTTCGTGCTGGAAAGCTTGAGGATTTCTTGAGCAAAGGCGAAATGGTAAACTTGTGGATGCTCATGATGTGTCTCGACAAAATGCTTTAAGCAGATGGCTTTGATCAAAGCCCAGGGTTATAACCGACTGCCTCCTTCCGTGCATGGTTCATCTTCCTTACCTCTCATAATTCTCGTGTTTTAGTTCTCTTTTGCAACTTAATAGAATTTTAAAATATTAGGATTATAATACGATTAATTGTTTATTTCAACTCGTCAGTAAAATAATGAAATGTCGTGTGTAACTCACGAAGTCAAAATAACTCATTCGACAAATTGGCAATACGGTAATCGAACGCTGCGA
>CM031235.1:134934727-135044727 GCA_018340775.1 Taxus wallichiana var. yunnanensis
CCACACCGCTTTTAGAGCCAACATGCTCGCATAGAAAGAAGTCATCGCTTTGTAGTGTAGGTACAATGACCCTAGGCCACACATACCATTCTTCATCCTTGCTCATTGTTGAAAGTGATGGGAAAATTAAGTACCTCCCTTCCGTAAATGATGAAAAATTGAACATCCATAATCAAACTATGATATACATATAGAGATCAAATGTCGATCACAACCAAGACTTTTCCGTTATGCGCTTCTTAATTATATTGCAAAATATGCTTCAAAAGAAGAGAAACATTTAGAAACATATCACCAAATGTTGTCCATATTTTTAAGAAATTCTGATGCAGATTCTACATCACGTATTGAAATCCAAAAAATGCTCATAGAAATCGTTGTTAAACATAACATAAGTGCACAAGAAACATGCCACATGCTGTAAAAATTGACACTTGCTATGTGCAACCATTCATTTCTATCATTAAATGTTGGAAAAAAAATTCTGAGATGTGTCGTTGAAAGTGACATCAATGCACAACAAACAACCACTTTCGGATGTATATAAAGTTCTTCCTACAACCATGGAATACCTACCACTTATTCGGGTTGCTCGAGATCGAGTTACAACAAGAATAGTAAAGGTGATAAATGGAAAATGTGACCAACTCAAGTAATTTTTCAGGTTTACCCGAGATTTGTAGATGTCCCAACTTAGGATTCAATGTCATATGACCTTTTCTGTTGGTTAGAACTCCTTTTATACAATCCATTCATAAATATTTTGTCCGAATTTGCTCAACCCCCACATGACATCAACGAAACTTGGGACATGTTCAAGACAACTACAAATTGTGGCATGTTTTACCTTCTACCACAGACACAAGACATGCCGTAGATGTTAGTTCGACTACGAGGTAGAATGTAATATTGAACATGAACCATCAGCAGAATGGCATGTCTTCACAAAAATTCATCCTGGAAACAACATGGGTCTTAACAGTCTTGAAATGATGGGGAAACGATATTTCGACATACACAATAATTAGAGCATACATGACGTTCTATCATATTTGTAGATAAATAGTTCATCATTCATCGAGAGAGAAAAGGAAAAAAAATAACACCAGCATGTAGGCCACACCACCATCTTCCACACTTCATTTGTCTTTAGAACAAAACTAGCTCTTAATACCATACTACACCATTCGACAAACAAAACCATTCTACCTCAACTAAGATTGATAATTCAAGGAACGCATTGACAGGAAAATCATTTTTGATAAATAAAATCTGAAATTCATTCACAACAACATCAACCACATCTCCCTCACCTATACTTGTGCTCGTCCTTACCAGTGTTTCATCATTCAACATCTCCGCATCCAAAATCCATGCATCCCTTTGTATTCCAATCAAAGAACCCAGAAACCCCTTTAAGGCACTTGTATTATCATTTTTCAAGAGTCACTCTGAAACATATAGAATATGTTCTTATTGATGAAATGAGTTTCATCAGCCCAAAGTTACTAAGAAAAATTGCAGTAGGCTATGTGAAGATTTCCCCGCACTAAAAACATCTAAATTTGGGAGCAGATCAATCATCCTCCTTGTGACCTCGTCTAATTACCACCGGTTTTGGACACTCCTCTTTATGCAAGTAATTCCTATAGAGACAACCTTTGGAAGTGATTCCATTCTTTCATTACATTGACAAACAATATTTTGGCAATAAAGGAACAACCAATGCACCAAGTTTCATTTCATAATTTACTTCTCCACATGCAAGATTCAACTCCTCTTATTGAGGACCAGGAAATCTAATGTCTTGCATGAGACACACACCTAACTCGGCAAGAGCTCAACAATTTTAAGGTGACTCCACATTTGTTTGAAAAAAAAAATATCGTGGCTCCCACAACCTTCGAATGTTAAAGGCATTGAACGTTCGATCGTCCAATCCATTACATCAAGTAACAATTGTGGGCCTTAACAAGAGATCTTCGATGATGATCACTGGAACATAAAGTTCTATTATCTAAAATAAAATTATGCTTATTGCAGAATTTATGGGTTGACGTAGGCCTCATGAATGGTGCTTTACAGAACATTAACTAAAATTGTCTCACAAAGCATCAATGCTACTTCCATCATTACCTTTATTTTGTAGTCAAATTTGATGGATACAACAACCCATGTTGGGATACTCTAACTCAAGTTACATATTTTGATACCCCTATTTCGAGAGGGAATCAAAGATAATTACCGATTAAAATGGCTTGGGATTAACTATCCAAAATTCCAGGACTTACTTCTGCGATAGAGCAACTATCAAGATTGGAACCACCATGTGAAGGCGGGGTCTAACATTCACAGCTTTCTCCCGGGAGTTCCCTCCACTACTACTTTGATAACACCGCCACTACTACTTTAATCAACACTTCTTGTATCCAAAGCGAAATTGTTGATCGAGGGGTATCAAATGTAATCATGTTTACTAAAAATAAAATTTCCCACAAAAGGCTACCATTCATGATATAAATACTACAAATGTATACATGTCTCGTTATGTGTACGAAGGTCTTCATGTATCTGATGTTGTGATATATGATTTGCAACTTTAAATGTATGAATCAGTTACAAAATTAAGTGTACATAAACAACCTTTCAATGTAATATTTCATCTATATTCCTACACTACCACTATCAATCACATGCCTTATTGAGTGTACGATAAATGTTTTTTCAAGAAAATACCAACCAAACAATTGATGCAACACTAACACAATTAAATCGAAATAAATACAAACCAAATCAACTATAAACGTAATTAACCATCGAAATGGGTATCAAATGTATTCATGTACGAATTTGTAGCAAGTTTGAAATGTAGAGAGAACTTTATATTAAATTCTTCATATATATATTTCTACACTTACAAAATCAATCACACCCCTTATCAACATCAACTACACAAGTAATAACTATCCTCTAAATCAAATAACATATACCATTCAGCATTCACATTGCATTGTACACATGTGTTTGTTAGTAATTATAACATTTTTAAAACATAAAACCATCCCAATTTCTACAAAACATAAATAGGTTGAAAACCTACTCCTGAACCACCATCATAATAGTTGGATCAATAACCACTATCACCATAACCACCGCATTAGATATTGCCTCCATTACTAACTAGACTAACAATGTTCAACATACTTAGTAAATTGAAATCATGCTAAAAAAACAATTATATGTATTCATGGAGATAAATTTCTTAAATTTTAATCCTTAAAATCAAACCGAGGACTCTATTAGTATGGTAAGATGAGAAAATATTAAATTGAAAACTAGTTATCACCATCGAGGGAAGGAACCTTCGTGTTTGTTTCATCTCCATATTATAATTTAAATTATTGAAATATTTTTGAAAGGATGAAGTTTAATATTGAGAAAAATAAATTCTCTATCAATCTAGGAATTTCCTATGTATACGATAATCATCGAAGAAATGGTAATCATAAATAAACATCGCAGTTTCTATACACCGATATTTTTGGTTATTAATACATCAGATTGCAGCACAAAGAACACAATACATCTTCATGGGGAGCTCTATTAAGCTCTTGAATTTTTTTGGCTTGCTCCTTTTCTTCCTCCTTTCAATTTGTTTTAATGGGTAATGTACTGAACTGGATGAAGATGAGATGGGAAGATTTGATCGAGTGATAAAGATGCTCATGGAGTATGGAAAATCTCCATTCCCTCAACTCGCTGTGGCCAAAGGAGGAAAAATCAAATGTTAGAAACATTAATTTCTACCCGCCTATGATAAATTCTCACCGGATCGCATTTAAAAGCTGAATGTACATATGTTTTTGCTTACTTCTAGAAATGAGCTGACCGTGATTTAAGAAACATGGAAAAAAGGGATTCTAGAAAATTCTGAGACCTCTATAAAAAGGAGGAGAATGTAAATATTTAATGTAAGGGGCTATAAAAGTTTGAGTTCATTGTGTTGTAATACATATGCATTTATTTATTATTATTATTTTTGTCTTTGCCCACCATCGGTGGTATCGAGGCAACATTTTTTTGTAATTGGCATGGTTTTGTATAATGCTCTGTCAAGTGGCTTAGTCCATGCAAATCATTGTTTTGTTTACCCACGTAATGCAGGGGCTATATATAGTTTTAAAGCCCACATTTGGCCGAGCTACGTGGGATTGATCGGAGTGGGATATGTTGATCCACTTATGCTAAGTCATTCGTTTGAACGGTTTGGACCTTGATCCAACACACTATAAGGGATACACTTAATATAAAGGCCGAGATATTCGGTTTCTTTAAACACTACACCATATTACAAGGTGTCGAGATGACTAGTTTTTGGATGAGGACGAGGCAATGTGGGATGTGTGCCGAGTATAGGTGTTTCGATGGCTAAAGATAAGTTTACATTGTCCACGATTTGGGTGTAAATTTACAAGGAAGAGGGGTTTTATCAAAGATTGTGAGATCACGGTAAAGTTGCCTTTCACAAGTAAGGTTTTATTTTGAAAGAAGATATAATTCTTGTATTGAAAATAGATAATAAGGTATGGAATTTAGTATAAATCAACCTATAATACCAATATTTTTGGCAAAATTTATGATACTTGGGATTTTAGAATGAAATTGGCATTTGATTCACGTGAACCAAAAGATGAGTTTACCTTGAGTCTAGATAATGATAATATTATTACAGAAAATATGCAAAATAATAAGAGGGCTTTGCATATCATTGCACAAGGATTGGATGAGTCAGTTGTTGGAAGTATTAATCTAGCTATTATAGCCAAGCAAGCATGGGACATCCTAGAGATGACATATCAATGTACTAGTAAGGTAAAAATTGTCAGATTACAAGCACTTAGAAAAGAATTTGAAAATTTGCAGATGAAAGATTCTGAATCAGTAGATCAATTCACATATCATGTTATTGATTTGGTTAATCAAATAAGACAGACTGGTGATGAGCTAACAGATCAAAAGGTTGTAGAAAATATTTTAAGATGTTTTCCTAAAAAAATTGATGTAATTGTTGTGGTAATTGAGGAATCCAAGGATTTGACTAAATATTCTATAGATGAGTTGGTTGGTTCTTTGAAGAATTATGAAGACATGATAAACAAGAATGACAATAATTCATTGGAGCATGCATTCAAAACACAAATGACATTTGGTAGAGGAAAAGGAAGAGGAAATCCAGGATTCAGAGGAAGAGGAAGAGGAAGAGGAAGAAATAATTTTCAAAGAGAAGAAAGAAAGAGTCCAGATCCAGGAGGAAGGAGAAATCAAAATTTCAGCTCAAGGGGACACAATAACAATCGACATCACAAAGGTATGAAAAATCAAATGTGAAATTTTATTACTGCAAGAAGTATGGTCACTTTTCTAATGAATTTTGAAAGAAACAAGATGATATGAGAAAACAAAATGTAAATTTTTCTAAAGCAATTCAAGGTCTGTATTTATTACATGTGATGTAGCTCGGAAAGTTCTAGTAACATTTGGTTTCTAGATAGTGGTTGTAGTAATCACATGATTGGAAACAAAGAGTTGTTTGAGAATTTGTATACTTCAGTTAAATCAGAAATAAAATTGGGTAATGATAATATAGTTGAAGCCATGGGAAAAGGTGCAATTAATGTGATAACAAAACTTGGTAAGAAGACTATTCCCGATGTTTATTTTGTACCGGTTTAAAGCATAATCTCGTAAGTGTGGGACAACTTATTCAAAAGGGTTATAGAGTTGCTTTTGAGGATAATTTTTTCACTATATTTGATATTTCCCCAAGTAACATGGTGATTGCAAAAGTTGAAATGACAAATAACAGAATGTTCCCACTTTGCATGAAAAGTGAAATGATGGAGGAGATTGGAGCAAGTTTCAAGGCATCAAGTCAAGATCAAGCATGGGTATGACATTTGAGGTATGGTCATCTAAACTTCAAAGGATTGTGTTTGTTACAAAAATGGAAATGGTAAGAGGTTTACCTCTATTGAAGCACCATTGAGTTTATGTGAAAGTTGTATTTTGGCTAAGCAACATAGAGAGAGTTTTCCAAAGGAAATGTCATATAGAGCTTGGGAACCATTAGAAATTGTGCATACATATATATGTGGTCCAATTAAAACACCATCATTAGGGGGAACATTTATTTTCTAACATTTATTGATGATTATAGTAGAAAAATGGGTTTATTTTCTCAAATATAAATCTGAGGCATTTGGAAAGTTCAAGGAATTCAAAGCATTGGTTGAGAAACAAAGTGGCCTATCCATCAAGGTATTAAGATTAGATAGAGGAGGAGAATACAAGTCAAATGAGTTTTTGATTATTACAGTATCATGGAATAAAGAAGCGAGTTCACTACACATTACACACCTAAGCAAAATGATGTTTTAGAAAGGAAGAATCATACAATAACGGAGATGGTAAGGAGTATGTTGAAAGCCAAGAATTTATCAAATGAATATTGGGTTGAAGCAGGTAGCTTGTGCCATTTATTTATTAAACAGAGTCCAACAAAGATTGTGGAGGGACATGATTCAACAACAAGCATGGAGTGGTAAACATCATAGTTTTCTCTCATTTTAGACTATTTGGTTGTATTGCATATGCACATGTGCTTAAAGAAACAAGGAGTAAATTGGCCGATAAAAGTGAAAAATGCATTTTTATTGGTTATGATGAACAATCCAAGGCATATAAGTTGTTGAATCCTATAACTAAGCAAGTCATTTTAAGTAGAGATGTTGTATTCAAAGAAGAAGAATCTTGGGATGGCAATATAGACAAGACAATTATAGGTATAACAACAATGTCATATGAAGACCAAAAAAAAGAACAAGGTCAAGGAGACCAAGGGGAACAAAGAGAAAAATTAAATGAACAAACTGAGGAACATCACAAGGAGAAAACTCATAAAGCCAATTTGAGCAAGGAAAATCATTAAGTCCACAAGTAAGTAATGACTCAAATCCTACACTTGCATCAATGAGACCAAGACTAAGAGGCAAAAAGATTAGAAACTTACAAGAAAAATATGATCAAGGAGATATGATAGATTTGCAATCTATTTTTTCTTTATTTTCCCCATCCTATATATTTTGAAGATGCAATTAAGGAAGAAAATTTGATTAATGCAATGAATGGTGAAATGGAATTGTTATTTAAATTTTCGTAGCTAGGAGTTTTCTTGTATTTTCAAAACCCATTTCGGAGCCGAGTCTTCACCGAAAGAAAAGGGGGACTTAGCTAAATCATGAAGAGATTCAGGCAAGCTCGGAAAATGCCAAGTGTCAAGCAGGTGCTATTTCAGAAGTCAAAGGAGGGGATGAGGTCTCCAACTCCCGCAAGCCTGCCACATGGAGTCAACAAAAGGGTCCCGCATAGGGAATGATTTTCACATTTATATACCACGATTCCTTTACTTACCGAAGGGAATAAAGTAGCAAGCCCACATGGATGGTGCCAAGTGTCTCACCCAGTGCATCCCCAAGAACCATAAAGAAAATCGTAGAGTCATAAGGATGCGCGGGCCTTCCACGTGGATCTTGCAACAGGTGGACTCTAGTTTCAAAGTGGGCCATAAAAATATGACAATCCATCCGCCACGTATAAGTGATTTAGGGTCTTATCTGTAAGATCCTAAATGTTCGGATTTTTTCAAAGGATCGGAGGTGAGGGGTCATCTAGCTTGTCATTTCAGTAAAGTTTTAATGCATAGCCTCGTGTGGAGAATGCTAGCCCGAAGACTTGAGTCATTCATCTGCATTCAAAGGGTCATTTCATTACAAAATATGCACCATTTGAATCAAGAGGCCGAAACCAATGCATGAAGGGTCAAAATATCTGGTTATGTAATAAATAGCTGAAAGGAATTTTTCTCAAAAGGTGCATCTATCTCAAGGGAGTCGGTTGTAGGATAATTAAAGATGCATTAAATAGGCATGTCTCTCATTCTTTCAAAGGGGGAAAATTAATGGAAAAGTGTGAGAAGGATTTGAAGAAATCTACTTCTGTCACTTCATATTATTTATCATAATTCAGGGGAAGTTGGAAAGCAATTTGAAAGTTCTCTCTTCCCTCCTCCTCCCCCTATATATTGTAATCGAAGTTTGATAAAAAATAATATTTCTTAGATAGATACTAGGAGAGTTAATATTTTCTTCTCAGTCGTGAGTCTCTCTTTTGTAAAAGATAGAGGTCTTGGAACTCTAGCCTTATGCCTGGGTTTTGTAACAACAATCTTGCATCTTTTATAAATGTAATACAGTGCACAACTATTGGAGTAATATATATGGCTTATGGTGCTTTCTTTCATCATCAACATGTCCTTATTGTCTCTGATTGCCTTTATTTTCATGTAGAAACTGTGCATCTTTGAATGTTGTTACTATCTTTGAAGTTGTGATTAAGTAGTTTGAGGTAGTGTTCTATGTGACCCTTTCTAATCTATGGTGCATTTCATCCACCCTTTTTCAGTTATTCACCATTTCCTTCTCAGGAAGTTGTGGTCTTGATTGATCTCCTAGCAAGCTCGTTCGGTGCATCGCCTTAGCTTATTTTATGTTTTAGTTTAATTCTTCTCACCCCTATCTCACCCCGTAGAGAAGAGCCAACTTCTTTAAAAATATGGAGGTCTCCTTAGGGTGCACGTCCCACCAACCTAAGGATTCCCACGACTTTGACGACATAATCCACCAAGGATGGTCATCAATAGTTTTCCTGGCACATTGTGGGACAACTTAGAGTGATATTTTATTATGGCATCAACTCAGTTGATTCTTGATAGAAATCAAGCTTCAATGAAGATAGTTGTGGAGCACATCCAAAGAACTCCACAGAGTTTGACCAAATCATTACAAAGGCTCACAGACCTCCCTCTCATCCATTTTCATTCATCTTTCTTTCCACGCCTCCCATTTCTCTTCATCCTATGGAGTCATGCAATCATGACTTCATTACCACCAAGGGATCGTCCCTTGTCCATATCCAAGCCACCCATTCCACCCTTTCCCTTTCTTCGGAAGCTATATCGCTCACACTAGCAAGAAAAGGATCTAAATCCAAAAGAAGAGGAGCATATGGTGAGAAGTGATATGGGCCCAGGAATTTCATGTCACCAACTAAGCAGAAGAGAGGCTGCAGAAGTTGTCTTTGTTTGTCCTCCCCACAAAGCAGTTCCTCGGGAAATGTTTTTATCAATGGGTTTCATATTGCAAGATGAATCCATATATGATGGAATCTTTGCAAACTCAAAGGCCATCATATAAAAGGAGGAGACCTTGGCACAACAGGAGGATGATGAGCTTGATTGCTTATCAAATTTGGGGGATGCCTCGATGAAGAGGGGCCTATGGAGATCACAAGTCTCGCCATGTCATCAACCTACAACAACGGTGACCTTCCACTCGTAACACCTCCCCTAGACTAGTCTTAGGGATCTAGAGAAAATTATCATTGAAAGATTTTTTCTTTTAATCAAAGAGCCTGGATTCACCGTAGAAAGCTGCTAAAAAGGGAGAGGAGAAAGAAGATAGAGATGACACCCTTCAAAGAGATCCACAAGGATCCTCATTCCAAAATATGCAACCCAGAGCGACGGATAGAAGCAGAAGGTCAAACCGAGCTCCGCCATAAGTTGTTTCTCATTAGGACCAAGGAAAGACTCAACACCAGTCATGTTCACTTCAGAACATGAGGATGATTTTCAAGACCCCGAGGGTCAGCTGCAGCACCTCCAACCAAAAAATGAACAAAGGAGGTATTCATATTGTTCGCTGATACCCATGGGTGGAAGAGTGAAGGGTAAATTTTCACTCTTACTACAAGCCATATCAATAGCCAAATTGATTGCATGACCGCATTTTATAAGAAAAGGAAGCTATTTCTTGTTTCCTATTTTAGATTTTTTTAACATGTACTAAGCCGCTTAGATTAGGAGTAGGAGTAGATTTTCTTTTAGCAGAATAAGTGCTTATGCACACTCTGGATGACTCATTTGAGGAAAGTATGTTTTTTTTTGTATAGGCCCGCACTTATATTACTTTATCAAGAAAGCACTAGATCTTATGAAGACTCCGGCTTGATGAAGAATCCATAATTAGTGAGACAGTTCTGAAGCTTCACTTCGAGAAAATGCAGAGCAACTAAAATCCACCAAAGGATTCCGTTGGCCATCTTTTCAATTTTCTACTCTCGATTTATTTTTACCGAGTTTCATTATGAGAGTAAGAAGGCGCGAGAATCAACCAACAACTATGGATGCTTTGCGAAACACGAAAGGGCCGCAGACTTAGATTCACAATGGTTTTGAAGCTCAATTTTAGACTAATTTTATGCTAGAGATTGTGGGTTCTTTTCATTTAGCGAGCTTATGATCCCAAAGAGTCGCCAGATCATTATTTAAATTTTCGTAGCTAAGAGTTTTCTTGTATTTTCAAACCCATTTTGGAGCCGAGTCTTATTTGAAAGAAAAGAGGGACTTGGCTAAATCACAAAGAGAGTTGGGAAATCCTGGAAAATTCCAAGTGTCAAGTAGGCATTATTTCATAAGTCAAAGTAGGGGGTGAGGTCTCCAACTCCTGCAAGCCTTCCACATGGAGTCAACAAAAGGGTCCCACATGGGGAATAATTTTCACATTTATATACCCCAGTCCTTTACTTACAAAAGGGAATAAAATAGCCAGCCCGTGGATGGTACCAAGTGTCCACCCAGTGCATCCCTAGGAACCATAAAGAAAAGTAGAGTCATAAGGATGCACGGGCCTTCTAGGTGGATCTTGCAAGATGTGGGCTCCATGTCAAAGCAGGCCATAAAAAGATGACAAGCCATCTGCCACGTATAAGTGATTTAGGGTCTTATCTATAAGATCCTAAATGTTCGGGATTTTTTCAAAGGATCGGAGGTGAGGGGTCGTCTAGCTTGTCATTTCAGTAAATTTTTAATGCGTAGCCTCGTGTGGAGAACTCCATCCTGCGGAAGACTTGAGTCATTCATTTGCATCAAAGGGTCATTTCATTACAAAATACGCATCATTTGAATCAAGAGGTCAAAACCAATGCACAAAGGGTCAAAATATCTGGTTATGTAATAAATAGCCAAAAGGGTTTTTCCTCAAAAGGCATGTCTATCTCAAGGGATTTGGTTGCAGGATAATTAAAGATGCATTAAATAGGCATGGCTCTCATTCTTTCAAGGGGGCAAAATAATGGAAAAGTGTGAGAAGGATTTGAAGAAATATGTTTCTATCACTTCATATCATTTATCATAATTGAGGGGCAGTTGGAAAGGATTTTGAAAGTTATCTCTTACCTCCTCCTCCCCTATATATTGTAATCAAAGTTTGATAGTAAAAAAAGGAATCTTTCTTAGATAGATACTAGGAGAGGTAATCTTTTCTTATTTGTCACAAGTCTCTCTTTTGTAAAAGATAGAGGTCTTGGAACTCTAGCCTTCTTCCTGGGTTTTGTAACAACAATATTTCCTCTTTTCTAAATGTAATACTGTGCACAACCATTGGAGTAATATATATGGCTTATGGTGCTTTCTTTCATCATCTACATATCCTTATTGTCTCTGATCACCTTTATTTTCATGTAGAAATTGTGCATCTTTGAATGTTGTTACTATCTTTGAAGTTGTGCTTAAGTAGTTTGAGGTAGTGTTATGTGTGACCTTTTCTGACCTGTGGTGCATTTCATCCACACTTTTCAGTTATTCACTGTTTCCCTTCTCAGGCAATTGCGGTCTCGATTGATCTCTTAACAGTTCGTTCAACATAAGCATCGCCTTAGCTTATTTTCTGTTCTAGTTTAATTCTTCTCACTTCTATCTCACCCTACGAGAGAAGATCCAACTTCTTTTAAAATATGGAGGTCTCCTTAGGGCACACGTCCCACTAACCTAAGGATTCCCACAACTTTGGTGGCACGATCCGCCAGGATGGTCGTCAACAGGAATCTATTGAGAAAAATGATAAATGGGATCTAGTTGATATACCTAAGGATAAAGAATGTATAGGTTTGAAATGGATTTATAAAGCTAAATATAAGGAATATGGAGAAGTTGAAAAATATAAGGCAAGATTAGTAGCTAAGGGATTTGCACAATAATATGGAGTTGATTACAATGAAACATTTTCTCCCGTAGCAAGACTTGATACTATTAGAATGGTACTAGCTATTGCAGCTCAAAACAAATGGAAGGTTTATCAAATGGATGTTAAATCAGATTTCTTGAATGGTTATCTATAAGAAGAATTTTATGTGCAATAGCCACCAAGATATGAAGTAAAAGGATATGAAGACAAGGTTTACAGGTTGAAGAAGGAACTTTATGGATTAAAGCAAGCACCAAGAGCATGGTACAACATGATAGATTCATACATGATAAAGAATGGATTCAACAGAAGTACTAGTGAGCCTACTCTATACACAAAAGTCAATGAGGAAGGTCAAATTTTAATTTTTTTCTTGTATGTTGATGATTTGATATTTACATGAAATATTTCTATAAACATGTTTAAATCTATGATGACAAAAAAATTGAGATGACATATTTGGGATTGATGAAATATTTTCTTGGTATTGAGTCATACAAAATGATAATGGGATCTTCATTTGTCAAATTAAATATGCAAAAGATGTATTAAGAAGGTTTAGAATGATAAATTGTAGTCCAATCTCTACACCTGTGACAATAGGCACAAAACTAAGTAGAAAAGATAATAAGACAAATTTTTATTCAACTATATTTAGAAAAATGGTGGGTAGTTTGATGTATCTTATAGAACTAGGCCGATATAATGTATGGAGTTAGTTTGATTTCAAGATTCATGGATTCACCAAAGAACTCACATTGGCAAGCAGGAAAAATATTGTTAAGGTATATTACAGGAACTGTGAATTATGGCATAATGTATTCTACTTCAGATGTTTTTCAGGTTGATTGGATATATACATATAGTGAATTTTTAGGAAGTATAGATGAGATAAAGAGCACATCTAGATATGCATTTCATCTAGGAACACGTAGTGTAGCATGGGGATGAAAGAAACAAGCAATAATAACAATCTCATCAAGTAGAAGCAAAGTATGTAGCGGTTGCATCAACAACATGTAAAGAAGTTTGGATGCGAAGAATCTTGAAGGATCTAATGCATGAGAAAGAGAGCCTACTACAATCTATTGTGACAAAAATTCCACTATTGCACTATCAAAGAAGCATGTTTTTCACAAGAGGAAAAATCACATTGACACTAGATATCACTTTGAGAATTGGTCAAAAATGGAGAACTACTCCTAAAACATTGCAGATCAAAGGAGCAACTTGCAAACATATTCACAAAGGCATTAGCATAAGAAAAATTTAAGTATTTAAGAAAAAAATTGGGCATTATTAATATTGATGTAATTAGTTATTAATAGTAGAAATTAGGAGGGAGTCTTAGAAAAATAATTTCTACCTCCTCCTGCAATAAATTCTCACCATCGATTGCATTTGAAAATTTAATATCGATATTTTTCTTCCTACTTCAAGAAATTTTTGAGATTGAAGAAACGTAGAAAAAGGGGATTCCAAAATTTCGAGGCCTCTATAAAAATGAGGAGAATGTAAACATTTCTGTTAGGGCGATAAAATTTTGAGTTCATTGTGTTGTAGCACATTTGTTTTTTTTTCCGACTCTACCCACCATCATCAAAAACTTCAAAGCTTTTGGAGTTGCACAACCGTGAAATAGGTGAACCAATCATCACAAATCATGTTATGAGATATGCCAAGTATTTCCAAAGTATTTGTAGGGACAACAATCATCAAGCTTGTTTAGGATTGAAAATTTTCTAACTAATTCAAATAAACCATCTAATCCATAGATTGATATAATGAATGTATGTTTTTGGTTTGCAGGAAGGGAGGTGACTTTGGAGGATAAGCCATTTGTTTTCCTTGAAAATCTTGAGCCTCCACAGGGAAAAATTTCTAATAAATGGCTACTAGATATTACAATACAAAATCTTCCGCAACACATGGGAGGATTGAATCTGACAATGACACCGAGATGTTGGAATATTAGATTTATCTTTGTACACATCATCAAGCTTTACGGGCACCCTCCTCCTACGATGCCTACTAAAATGATTATGTACATAAAAGGATTTCCCTAGATTTTGATCTAGGGTCGGCCATGGTATACACACATAAGGGCTACCTAGTGCTAGGAAGAGTGGTTGAGAATGTAACCGACATGAATTACATGAAATACTTGTAGAGACACATCCTCAATCCCCTTTGAATGAGGGGAATAGTGTTAGGTCAATCGCAGGTTGAATATTTGGAGAACAATGAAGTTCATTATTATGGATACGACAAAGAGGAAAGCTTGGGTATCTCCATATTCCTCGAGTAAGGGTTTAATTGGAATAATTGGAGATATTGGGGAATTTTGGATCTGAGTTACGATTATTATGATGTTAATAGTAAAGACTTGTATGAGGGTTTAATTGGAAGCGCCGGAGATATTGTGAAATTTTTGGACCATATCGATGGGCTATGGGTTCCTGTAATTTTCAAGGTAGACATGGTGTCAACCACATTGAATTCTCCCATGCTAGAGAATAGGTCGGGTAAGGAAATCCTATGTATGACCACTCACAGGGTTTACATGTGTTCACAAGATTGGACAGGAGGAAGGTAACCAGCTTTTAGCACGATGGTGGATTTTCTAAGACTTGTATGTATTTCATGAGATTGATGGAGTAGAATATAACAATTTCCTATCTTCTCAATAGTTTTTCGTTGCGAGTGACTTTGAGTATGTAGCAGCCTCTCGGTGTAAGTTGTCGGCATGTTCTAAGAAACTACCAACATGGCATTTGACTTTAACCTAAAGGCCCTACAAGGCTACCATGATATTTACTGACGTTGAAATTTCAGTCATCTATTTTTCGTTTAAGTTCCTAGTCGCCACTCTATTTTAAGAAAAACATAATTTCAAAATTTAAATATCCTGCCAATATTATATTTTGAATTTTCCCCCCAACATTATCCCACCTAATAACTTATCTACTTTTAAAACCTCATTGTTAACATGTTGTAAGGCATAGAGGCTCCAAAGGATTTGTAATGGATTCCCTTCTAAATAGGGATCCATGATTTGGTTCATGGGATATACATTAGGAACAAGGAAATATTTTGAAAATGGAAGCACTAGGAATTGGGAATAAACAACAATTTAGTCCAAATTTACATGAAGATATTTTGATTACTGTAGATTACAGGTACCCAAAGTGGGATCCCCACTTTGTAGTCCATGAAGACTATTGAAATTACTTAGATTATTGCATTCAAACAAAATAATGAAGCTCTCTCTCTCACATCAGTAGACAAAAATATGCACTTTGCGTAATTATCTAGTCTCGATCACATACTACTATTTGCATGATTCCTAAGTAAGAAAAGTACTAATTAACCCATGTCTTTGGCCACCTTTCTTTGCTTTATGCTTTTGCTTTCAGATTTCCCTCTTACTTTCTTAGTCTATCTTTTTACCTTTCAAAATTTGTCATTCTAGACACCAGCCCCGCCCAGATGCCACCGTCAGTGCCCCCATTCACTCTGGGCATCCTTGTCCTATTTTTACTTTGGTCACACTTTCTGGGTCCTTTCTAACCATTTGAGAATCTTATCTTTTTGTTAGTCATCCTTTTCAAGGTTAGTTATGAAATTCAAGTAAAGGAATCGTACAAATATAAAGTTGTGTGATCATAATAAGGGACCAAGTACTAATCATCTATTATCTCCACCTAAGGTTACATCCATCAAAGGCATCTATAGCTCCATTTAAATCCATCTAGTTCCATCACAAGGGACAAAGTCTGGTTCATCTGCATCACACTTCATAGGAGGAGAGTTCTACATTCTACATCTAGTTACTTGCTTGCTACTTCACGTGTAACTTACACAAGATCAACCTAGGGAAAAATTCTGCACACACACATAGAACTACATTGGGTCTGAGATGTAGTGCAACACTTAGTGATAATTCCATCATTTTGGTAGTTGAGGACAGTCCAACCCCTTCATTTGCATCTTTATTTTTAGTTTTTTTGATGCTTTGTTTTGGGTTTTGTTAGAGTAGGTATTTACCTTAACTCATGTTCACCTAGGTACTTTATTTACCTTTATTGTATTTATCCTCACCCACTTATGTGTGTGGATATTTTGTTTATCTTATTTAGATATTAGGATATATTATCTAGTTGTTAGGTATAGTTATTTCCTTGATCTATGGTATTGACTAGATCCTTGATGTCTAGTTCTCTCTTAAATCTATGGTCTTGACTAGTTCTTTGATGACTAGTTATTTCCTTGATTTATGGCTTGATCTACAATCTTGACTAGTTCTTAGATTGTTATTCCTTGCCTATATAAGCAAGGCCCATTCTCATTAGATTTCATTGATTTCCATAATAATATATGATATTGTTGCTCATTTGTTTGCAAAGGTTTTATGTAAATTTATTCGTGAATTACTTTCATCTTATTGATCATGGTGTTTGATTAACATCTGTTTTCTTGGCTTGGTATGATTTGGTTATCATTCCTTTTATGGTATCAAAGGATTGCTATTGACATCCATCTGTAAGTTTTATTTTGTAAATAAATTGTTTGTGTATTCATATATTTGGGATTTTGTCGTATTTTCCCTTGGTCATATGGTATGGTCATATTAGGGGTTAAATCTCATGATTCCTACTAGTAGGTGCTTAACTCCAGCCCCCTTTCACTTTATTTGTGTAGTGAAGGCAAAAACATTGTATATTGTTTTAGTGGCATCTAAAATAAATAACTGAGCATAATATTGAAAAGCTTGTATATTTTGTTTGGTAACTCGGTTTTGAGTGTCATTTTTGCAAAAGTGCTTATTTTTTTATGCTATTTCTATTGAAAATATTTATTTTGATAATTTCACTATAATTATAAAGTGTCATATTGTAACACGCACTCATTATAAAGTGCCAAATATGGAGGAGTGTTGTAATCAATTGTGGACATAATTTCGGCTGAGCCCGACGTCCTAAAATTTTGGGAGTTGCATTCTTGTATCTATCATGGATTTTGAGAATGATATGATTTTCTCTAAAGTGTGTGGACTTCAAGAGGATATTGTAAAATTTGTGGAAGAAAATAGATCACTCAAGAAGTGAAATTCTCTTCTACAATCACTCATTCATGATAAGGATACACTAATACACTCCCTGCAGCAAAAACTTGCTAGCCTACAACATCACCATCATATTGTGGACAGCCATATCCATGCTCCTAGTCCACTTGCAGTTGTTGCTCTTGTACCCACTGACATTGATCTACCAGTCTTTGAGCTTGTTACTACTCTTGATGCTCCTAAGCCTATGAGGCTTGTTACTACATGCTCTTCCACATATGTGCCTATTACAATAACACATGTTGTGTATCCTACTTCTGCTCATATGCATGGCTCTTTTGAGAAGCATACCACTGCATTTAGTTCTCACATGCTCCGTTTCTATGGGTTTCACTTTGGAAGAGGTATTGGTAGACATTCACAAGGTATTGTTTCCCCTATTCCACATGTTAAGTGGAATTCTCGCCATGACATTGGTTTTCAAGAAAATACTTCATTGGGATCACACATTGACAGAGCTCCTATTTTTGTTTTCTCAAATCTTTCGAGGATCATGAGTAACACATGACTTATGCACCTTCACTCAAGCTTGAGAAACCTGAGATTTCAGCTGTCAGAAATGATCAACCTGACACACATTCTGATGTTCATTTGTATGCACCCATTGTGCATTTTGCACCAAGTCATATGCGCTATCTTCTTCATCCATCCATTTTGATTAGGGGTAGTATCCGATCACTCATGGAGGTGAAATAGGAATTCATTGAGAGGACTCTATAGGTGTGGCTCCTCCACCATTCATCCTCTTACTCCACTTTCTATACCTTATGCATTGTAATGCTTCTTGTTTTGAGCATTTTTCTTTAGTAGGTGTAGTGTATCTCTCTTGTTTATTGAAAGATTTTGTATCTGTATTTTCGACACTTTTGGCATGTTGACAATATATCTTGTGAGGGATATATTCTGGTGAAGTCCAAAGTGTTATGTTTTTAGTGTTTAAGTATTTGATTTTGGGCAACTCATACAAATTTGTAGCGTCACTCCACCCATTCAGTAGTATCGGAGGGTGTGGTGTTGATCCTACTTCTTAGGGTTTTGTGTCCTTACCTTGTTACCTTGTATTTTCTTGGATCATGACACTCTGGAGTTTGTGTCCTTGCCTTGTTGCTTTGGTTATTGTTCTTGGATCATGGCATACCTATTTGCAGCAGTTGATCAATTTATGTTTGGTGTTTGTTTTGCACTTTCGACATCACTCCATTGACAATCTCCTTGTATGGAGCTATTCTGGTGAAGCATAGTGTCAGTTGTTTTTGAGTTTTGTGATCGAGCAGTGGATTCAGACCACAGTGCACACCAAACTTCTTCAGCATTATATGATTTTTTTGAGCCGAGCTTCTTGGGATGCCTTACAGCGGGTTTTTCCTCTCTCTAATTTGTTTTTACTGGTTTTGGGTACCTTGTGTTGTACCTTTTTCCTAGTTATTGTACATGAGTACCTCATCAGGCCTAGTTTTTGGGACTCATACTATGGACATTCCACTTCTATTTTTTCCCTCAACTTCACTTGAGGGGGGGTTTAGAGTAGGTATTTACCTTAGCTTATGTTCACCTAGGTACTTTATTTACCTTTATTATATTTATCCTCACCCACTTATGTGTGTGGATATTTCTTTTATCTTATTTAGATATTAGGATATATTATCTAGTTGTTAGGTATAGTTCTTTCATTGATCTATGGTATTGACTAGTTCTTTCCTTGATCTATGTTATTGACTAGTTCCTTGATGTCTAGTTCTCTCTTAAATCTATGGTCTTGACTAGTTCTTTGATGACTAGTTGTTTCCTTGATTTATGGCTTGATCTATGACCTTGACGGTTCGTAGATTGTTATTCCTTGCCTATATAAGCAAGGTCCATTCTCATTGTATTTCATTGAGTTTCATAATAATATATGATATTGTTTCTCATTTGTTTGCAAAGTTTTTATGTAAATTTATTTTGGTTAATTGCTTTCATCTTATTGATCATGGTGTTTGATTAACATTTGTGTTCTTAGATTGGTACGATCTGTTATCGTTCCTTTTAGGTTTTTCAGTGATTCATTCGCTTCGGATCTACAGAGACATTCAACGTAATTCAGCAAAATACAAGTGACAAAAGGAAAACAAGTGTGTACCTCTTGCGACACCTCAGAGGAGGTTTTCTAAACATCCATATAGACTAGGGTGCCCAAAATCTAGACCAGGGCACCCACGGGTGCCCCTATCCTTCTATAGGTGCCCTAGTCCAGTCAAATCTTCCATATCTAAATTTTTCTAAGCTTATGGGTGACGGTCCTCCATCTTTGTTTAGCCAGTCTCCACCGCGACATAGTCCACCAACCCCTATGAATCATCTAAGGCTCTTATAACCCTCTTTGCACATTAGGGTTTCATATTTTCATCATTTCATTGTTTGGGTATTATTCTAGTATTTCAATATTCATTTATTTATGCTTTACCATAACATTTTATAATAATCATTTTGGTGAACTCCACGCTCAAATCCACCTTATTTATAGGGTTTTCTCCTTATTCCCATCACCCGTATTAGTTGAATTGGGTCTTTTATAACCTTGAGCTTCCTCCAGCCTTTCATAGGGTTTCTAAATCAATGGTTGAGGTGTCTACATTAATGAAAACAATTGAAAATCTCTTTTCTAACTCTCACAATGTCCCCCTTCACAAAATAGAAGCGTCTGATAGTGAGAAGTCATACAATGAGGATACTAATGTCGATTAAGACTAATTGAACACACTTACTCTTTTTTACAAGCTTTACGTGATAACCCCACCCATCTTTTGCATATTGTGCATGTTTTGGTCACTGCTAAAAATACTCGCGATATTACCATGGATCCACTTATTACTAACTCTTTGGATCACATGGTCTCTACTCGACTTTTCTCCAATATCCATTCCTGTCACTACGGATCCTACCATTCTACCTAATACTCCTAATGCAAAAATTGGTTCCTATTTAAATAATCCTTGTATAAGGTCCTTATATTGGGATCTGCAAACAAAAATTCGCTAACTACATCAAGCTATTTATCGTGTATAATCGTCATCTCTTGACTCCACTTCACTTCTTCATACTCCTTTTACATGCACTATTTATGCATATTCGCTACCACCAAACTTCAAATTTCCTAAGCTCCCTATTTTCAAAGGCCATGGTGACCCACAAGAGCATCTTCAAGACTTTCACGTAGCATGTCTGGATTATGTGGATGATCACACTCTCCTAGTAAAGCTCTTTCCTCCTAGTCTCCAAGATTATGTGATGTGTTGGTTCTATGACCTACATGTTCACTTGGTAACATCTTTCACGCATCTGGCCGACACTTTTCTCACTCACTTCTCTATCAATATCGGCTCTAAGATCTCATATGCACAACTTGCACAAATAAAACAAGGATCCAACAAAAATTTAGTAGATTATGTTTTGAGGTATAAAAACAACTTAGCTAAGATGTCAAATGTGCTTGTGGACTCTGAGCTTTAGGACTTATTCATTCACATTCTATTATCACCTCTCTAGGAGAGTGTTATTTTTGAGACATCTCCTTCATTCGATCAACTATCTCATACTCTTAAGCTTTGTGAAACTAAGCTCTTATCTATACAAAAGCTTAAATAATAAGAACAAGCCTCATCTCCTACACATTTTAAAAGAAATTTGACATTCAAACCATCTAAAACTAAACCAACCAACACAAACATTACAATCAAGACGGTATTCACCACTAAAGATCTTTAGTTGCAACCACCTCGGTGCACATTCACTAAGTTCATTTTCCCCCACATAATATACTCCCACAAATGGTCAATAGTAACCTCATCACACTTCCTCCTCCGCTCCAATTAGATCCATCTCAACCAAAAGGGCATAATTATGATGAAAATTCTCATTGCGACTATCATAAATTCTTAGGGCATTCCATAGATCATTGTTTTAAGCTTCATATTATTATTCGAGCCTAATAGATAATGGTAAAATTGAGCTTTCCGAACCTTCATTTTTCTACACGTGTTAATGACAATCATAAAATCAAAATATTTAACTATCCTCTACCCAATCATAATATGAAAGCAACCAAACCCTCAAATATTTACATATGTCATGAAGTTCCTCCTCCCGCATCAAGGGCTCTTGACTTTCTAGTATGCATAATGACACTTCTCCACCGATCATTTCCTCCTTTAACAATGATTATCACATAGATTTATCTTCTAATCACTTAATATTAATTCCTCTATTGGATCTGTCCATATCAATAATACTAAGGTTGATTAGTCCTGACCCATCAGTGCATGTTCTATTCCACTTCTCATCGTTATTGGCTATCCACTATCACATATTTCATATCGGATGAGAAATTCATATGGCGTCATCAAAATTCACGTTATGGTAGATCCTCTCACTATTCTTATACCCTTTCTTATGGGGAAAAAAGTTGATGGTTGTGACATAGTCTTAGGTCTCAATTGGATCCATAGGTCTAAGTCTATCATCTCCACGAATCATTTGTGTCTAAATTTTCTTCACAACAATCAAGTAATTTCTATCCATGGTGTACCTCCATCTAATCCATGGTCACACTCTCCTTTTGCAGTCGCCACCAGATCACCAAGTCCATCTATTGAGTCATGACCTATAGCACCTAAAGCACATTATGATCCTAGCGCACCTATTTTTACATGACCCACACAGTCTCATAGCTCTGCTAGTCTTAAAAAGCAATATAGGCCCATTCCTCAGACAATTACTACAACTTTCGTAGATCACCACCTTGTTTTATTCAACGTAAATGTCCATCACCACCATATTCTGATGCACATAGGTCTCCATTCCCTACACATTTTGTTACACCACACTATACATCATATACTCATCCATTACATGCACATAGGATTCACTCACCCACAGTGTTTATCTACTATACCACCACTCCTAGAGCATGATCACATGCTTTTGTCACCACAATCATCGAGTAAAGGAACTTCATCCTTTACTTTCATCAGATAGTTCACACACCACTACACACTTGGGGGAAACATGCGTATACCCCCAATTGACAACACACATCTTATACCATACACAAGCTATTATTGACAAAGACCCGATGATGCATTCTTATGCTTCGGTTCACATTTGATTGTTCGAGAATCCTATAAAATTGAACCTCACACAGCATAATACAAACTACACATCATCATGACATTTCCTCATCACCACATTAATCTACACAATCAACTCATCTAATTTTACGTGCTACACTCACTACCCTATGACGTACTTTAGTCTCATGGTTCATACTAGATTGTTGAGGGTATACATAAAAATGGACCTCATCACACTCACGCATTCAACCATGTAACCTTTTTCTCGTGCGACATTCCTAGATTAGTGATATACGCCATAGGATACATCATCAATTATTATAGAATCCTTTTGTGATATATGCTTTAGGATACATCATCACTTCTTCTAGTATCCATTAGTGATATATGCTTTAGGCTAAATCATCATACATTTTGACACATCTCTATGTCGCATATCATCACTCCACATTCATCACATCACGCTACACATAAAACATCGTTCAAACCATTTCTCAATGATGAAATCTTTATTTATGGTTCATTCTTGACTATTAAGGGGGCATAAACAAATGAACCTCACTACATACAATTCCATTCACTCGGGGGGCACGTTACTCCTATCATTCACTCTGCATTCCATTCCATCCATCCACAACATACTACATATCTTGGTTACATTTACTCTTGCTTACATTTACTTATACATGTTCACTTTATTACACATGCTAGATAGATATCTTGTATGTCATTATCTTTATCATACACACATGCATGTTCACTTGCTTTCTAGTTGTGATTGCAGATTCTACGATCCCTTACACACAACATGGATGCTTGGTGCAATACCTAGAACCAGTCTCACAACGGATCTTGGGGCATCCAATTTCATACACTACAGGTGTTATTGTTTCATTTTTATTTCATAGCACATTACTTTATCATATTATACATGCTTTGACATACTTCTTATCTTTATAAAATGCTAACGACGCTTCATATGCATCATTTGTTTTATAAAAATATTTTCCACCGTGGTTATCTGTTACATTTATTATACTTATTTGTTATTGTATTCCATTATTTGTGGGATTTTCCTTTGTCTCGTGTGTAAACTTGTATTTCTTTGGATTGATCAACCTTGATTGTCTTGTTACATTATGAGTGATGTCCCATGTTTGAATCCCGCTTTTCACAGTTTACATTGTCTTGTTATGTGTTTACACATTATTTTTAAGCTTACATTTCATCATATACATGCATGTATGTCTTTTCTCGTACAAACACTTGTCTCCTAAACACTATTTTGTATGTGCCTTGGTTTCTACCAAACACATCCCCTTCCCCCCAGTAGGTCACTTCAAGTTTGAGCTTTTTGTTCCTCTTTTGGGCCGTATTCTCTTTCAACGGTGTCGCATGCTTCCCCAAAGAGGGGGAATCATTTGGGTGAATCAGTCACCCCATATAGAGTATACACAACTAAACACAATAATTTGGGTGAAATGTTGAATGGTTTCAAAAATTATTGAACTACATAAACTATGGTAGGGAAATAATTATACCATGAACAAATAATGTTTATGGGAAAAAGTTATCTTGAATCTAAATCTCCCTTAATCATAAGATTTCTTCTTGACATCATGTTAGATTCACTTGTGCAGTAGGGGTAAAAATTTAAACATTGAATAAGTATTTAGGAAGCATAATATTAACATAAGAACAAGTGAATTAGGAACTTTGTATGTAATTTGAAATATGAAAAATACTTATGTAAGTTATGGAGATTTTCGTAAGGGATAAAGAGCCAACTTAAATGGTTGAACTGTAAGTTGAATGTGAAATGAATTTAAGAACTTGTAGGTGGAAAATGAATAAAATTATCCTTGTATAAAAATGTTAATCGTAACTAAGATGTAATCATGGTAATGATGTGTTGTGGGTTTGCCAATCCTTGAGTTCCTTTCTTGTTGTTAGGTCATTTCTAGCATTCATTCATTAGGGGAAAGTGTGACATCGGCATGTGTATGGTTTTTTCATGTGTCTATGTGAGTCAATGAATTATGTAAGTGTCTTATGCGTTGTTGAGTTTCTCTACTTGGAGCCATTATGGTGTTGTGTAGTGAGCAATGGAAGTAAAAAAATATCCTAGTACTTTTCTCATTTGTATTTATGTTTGTAAAATGTAGGCATTACACTTGGTATCAGAGCGGAGGTTCATGCTCTCAAACCTCTGGGAAAAATTGGAGTAGTGATGATTTTGCATGGTGGTGGTGAATATTGGAAGAGTAATGTGATATATGTTGTAATGTGAACAACGTTGTAATTGTGACCTTATGAAAGCACATGTGGTGCATGTCACTTAGTGCATATTTGTTATCATGTTGATGTGCTTGTGATGAGATTATTCACTCTATGTTTTCATGGATTTAATGAGGAATTTGTGTATGATGTACCACCTTGTTGTGTGTGAAAAGAATGTTATTTTTGATTACAGAGTGTTGGAGCATTTTTGCATTTTGTGATATGTAGGTGTGTTGATATGTTGTATGACAAGATTGGTGTATAGTGAATTGGATTGTATCATGATGTCATCTTCAGTATTGTGATGAATTGTGTGCATCACCGTGTTGTATTGCAATTGACTATATGTTGTAATGTTAGACATTGTGTTCCTCATACGTATAATTTGTGTAATATGTGATGGTTCATGTCATGATTTAGGGGCATATGGTGAGCGTATGATCCCTATTGTACAGTGATTGCACTTTGGGTGTAGAATGTGGTAATGTGATGTATCATAGCCCGTGAAAGTAATGATTGTGTTATACCCTCTATATATATATATATATATATATATATACCACGCATAAGACGTTATGGTTAATTTATGTGAATCAACATTGTTTTTAGTGATGTATTTATGTGTTATGTTGTGGACCCTACACTAACCGACTCTAAGGAAATTGGTAAAAGTGTATGTTTGGAGTGAGGAAATGTATATTACTGTCGAGTCACTCGAGCTGGCCTTAGGCTCGGTAGATGACGACTGTGCTCCTTTTTCTCTCTCCCTATGTGGTTGTCAAATGGATTCAACCTAATTGTAGCTATGACTATGTTTAGCCTTGTCGAAGTGGTGGCAGGATGATTCGGATAAAGATGATAACAGTTTTATTATTAATGACAGTTATAATGTATGGAATAGGGTCATGGGATGCTCCATGGAATAGATAAACCTATGGACCCACTTCGTTGTATAGGGGTACACCCCAAGGAGTTACAAATAACTAGCGGGTTGTTGAACCATGAGTTATTATGTCACTTGGGTTAGAGGTGTTTAAACCTTATGTGCCTAGGGCCATAGGGTGACCGACCTCTTTTGTGGAGCTAAAAGGAAATTTATCTTTATTTTATTACTTGAGGGAGGCATAAGAGACTTGAGGGAGACATAAGATACTTGAGGGAGGCATAAGAGACTTGAGGGAGGTATAAGAGATTTTTGTGGGTGTGATTGATGCTTTGGGAGGTATATGGAGTTGTTATGTGATTCTTGGGAGGTATATGTATTTGTTTGAGATTTTTTGGGAGGTATATGGAGTTGTTTTGTGATGTTTTGGGAGGTGTATGGTATTGGAATTATGGTTTATGTGTACTCTTATGAGTCTGGGTTATGTCTTGTGATGTTGCTTTCATCTTGACCCTTTATAGCTACATTATAGTTTGAGTTACGTGAAATATTTTTATGTGCACTGTTGGGAATTCCATGTTGTTATAGTATGCTTATGTTACGAGTGCATTTGTGTCAGGAGCATGTGTGAAAAGTAATGTGTTGTGAGGGCTATGTATGTTCTTTCCATGGTTCAGTTGAGTTCTTGTGATGCGATACAGTCCTGTAAGTATGTGAAATTATGTCTTACGAACCATTAGTGTTGTGTTTATCCCTGATGTGGTAATGTGATGACAGTTCTATTGGGCACCTACGAACATAAGAAAAATAAAATATTAAACAATGAAATACTAAGAGTTGAGATTAATAAATACTTTAAAGGAAAAGACTAAGTAATAAAGAAAAATAGAACTATCAATCTTCACAAAACATTAAAATTTAAGATATTTCCAAATTTAGTTACTTCCTTGTGGACGTGTTATACCGACAAGTTGTTTTGTTAAATGACATGTTTCATTATTGACTTCCTTGCCTACATATCCTCTGAGCTTTGGTGTAGTGTCACATCAAGAACGATGCTCTTTAAAGGGGAGGGAAATGTAGTGCCCGACCAAAATATAAAATAATATTTATATATAAAAAGGAGATTAGTGTGTTGGCTGGGAGTGGGGGAACAATGAGTGACCTATCCATTTTTGAAGGCACGTTACCCTATAAAATTATTATTTGGCATGTTGGTTAAAGTTATTCCTCATGCTTAAATGTGGTTGCTAGTGTGCGAGTGGGTGGAGTGTTGGCCACCTACAATCCTTTTTTAAAAATGAAACATGCTCTTAGCATGTGTTGTCGAAAGGAAATGCCAAAGAACATGGGCCGCGTGGATTGCATCACTGCAGGTTTTGGAAAATCAGTTTTTTTGTTGGAAAGGCTTGGAAACTTCATGCAAATGCACTCATGGTGTAGAGCCTCTACCCTTGCCACATTTCCCCAACCTGTATCAAAATGAGATCTTTGGAATAGGGTAGGGATGTCCAACAAGGCATAAGGATAGAATAATTTTTTCAGATGTTGTAGTTGGAAGCACTCTGGTAGATAGGTATGTAAAACGTGGAAGCAAACACTTGGCATGTGCACTGTTTAAGTAAGCACCTGAAAACATGGTTCAGTGGACTACAATGACTGTAGGATATACACATAATGGGTTTGTTGAAAATTCTCATAAAATTTCAAGCAAATGAATTTTTGCATACACAAAGACAAGCTCTAAAACTACTTCCAGCAACCTCCCTGCCTATGCAAAATGTGAGCTTTGGAACAAGTGGACATCCATCATGGCATAAAAGATAGAGGAACTTGTTAGATGTTGTAATTACAAGGACTTTTGTTGATGTGTATGCAAAATGGAGCTCCTGTAGTAGCCATCCCAAAATCAGTTCACTTTTTCCAGCATATTCCCTCTTAGGCCAAAATAAGAGCTTAGAAACAAGGTTTGCATGCACATCAATGATTTTAGGGAGGGATTAATTTGTCAGATGTTATTTTTACAAGTTCTTGGCAGGTGTGTGGGAGGTCCAATGAGCACAAGACAAGGTTAGGAAAGGCACCTCGGGAGAGGCAATTTCAAGATAGACATTCTGACCATGTAAGATTCTTTCTTATTTTTATTAGCATGTGGCCATGCAGGTTCAATGGATGAGGGATTTAAATGGTTGAATGGTTTCGGTGTGTCTTTGAATCAGACAAAAAAAATAGATATGCGTGGTCATGTCAGCTATCTTGAGGAAACTCTAAACTCTTATCATCAACATACTAGTCAAACCTTAGGCGACTTGTGTGGGTGTGTTTGCTAGGTGCTTAAAGAGCATATAAAATATGGAGTCACTATTTATGACAACTCTCCTTTTGAGTTGGATGATCAAATGTTGCAGTTTAAGTTCTCTTATCAAACATCTATGCAAAAGTGGGCATTTGGGTTGCCATATGAAATCTACAAAGAGCATATGAGTTCATGGATTTAATGAAAGAATCAGTCCTTGAGGCTTATATTATGACATATATTACTCTTTTGGATGGTTATTGTAAAATGGGGAAGTTGGAGGAATATTTTAGACTCTATAGGCTCATGTAGAGGAGGGGTTTTATGGCCAATGTTATTTGTCGATGCAATCATTAAAGAGAATGCTCAAATCATTTCATGGAATGGGTATCGAATCTTTCTAGAAAATGCATAAGGGTGGAATTGAGGACACATGCAAACTACTTGACGAAATGTCCATTAGAGATTCAAAACCAAATCCCACAATTTCGATCAGATTCGTTCCTCCAGGCATGGTTCATCTCTCCTCATCTCTCATATTTTTTGTTCTTTAGTTTTTCTTTTGCAACAAAATGAAATTTTAAAACTAAAGGATTTTCATATATTATATTGTATTAAATAAACTTGTTTTAAAAATAGTAAAATGTTATATCGTAACTTACAGGATCCAATATTCCTTGGTAGACAATGAACTTAAACCCTCACTTCGTGATGATCTAGCAAATTTCACAACCAAACTAGATTGCTACAATACCTTTTTTATTGACAGTTGAAGTTGAGTTCCCAGAAATGATTTGACCGCTCCCTTGTTTAAATAGATAAATTGTGATTTTTGGAGACTCGCAAAGCAACCTTCGTAACTCTAGAAAGGGGATGTTAAGCTTCCTATGTGTACCTTGTTATGTGAGGAATCACTTCATTCCTTGAATCTACCTCGAGTGATTGTCTGTGATTTTTTTTTCGACGCCCTTCTAGGATCCCTATTGTATGCAGTTTTGTAGTTGTAGGAAGTTGCTTAAATTTGAAATTTGGGTTTCGTATCGGCTCTCCGTTTTAATCCTAGACAACGAAATGCTTATCCGCCTTCACAAACTTCTAGTATTTTTACTAGACAATTTCTCGTAACCTTTAGTTTGGGGAAAAAAACACTCTTCTTGATAGTTTGGCAGAGGCATTTTGCAGGCCTCAATCATAGTTTGTTCAAACTAGACCAATTATGACTTGTCACTCTAGAAAATATATCATCGCTTGAAAATCATTTTCTTATTCTCAATCTCATCGACTCGATGAATTCTCCATATATATGAGAACTTGTAGGAAATTCCTCATTGTGCATTCATCCATTGAACGTCAGTTTTGGATGTGGTTGTCTGAGCCCTCGAGCTAACTTTTGATCATTAACAACTACTTCAATTACAACCTATGACCCCAAAAAACTAGTTGCCAATCATAAACCATTCGCCAGTTTTGAATTCTGTCAATTCCTATGAACTCTTGGTATATATGTGCACATGTAGAAACTTAATCAGTAGCATGTTTTCTCATCATAAGACAATGATTGAAAGTGTTTTCTTAGTCTTTGAGCCTAAAATGGGCATTTTTGACAACCAATAGAAGTTGTAGGACCCCTTCGGGTTACCTAACCACCATGGAAACTTTTTGACACTTGTAAATAACTATTTCCAACTCTATCTTGTGGCTTGTTGTGTGAAATTTCACTTTTGGGAAAATAATATTTCTCTCTCTTTCCTTTATTTTTCTCTCTCCTTGGTTACAAAATGAAGTGAAATGAAATGAAATGAATACATGTTTCTAAACCTTTTCTTTCGAATGAAAATTATAATTATTATTATATGTAAATGGGAAACTAAATATATTAATTATGTTAGACTAGGGTGGATGCCATGTCAGTGATTTATCATTGATTTCGTGCTCACATGGTTTTGCAAGATGAAAGAAACATGGCGAAAAGGAAATGTGTAATCATAAGATTTCCTCTTGACATCACGTTACATTCACTTGTGCACAGAGGTAAAAATTTAAATATTGAATAAGTGTTTAGGAAGCATAATATTAACATAAGAACGAGTGAATTAGGAACTTTGTATGTAATTTGAAATATGGAAAATACTTATGTAAATTATGGAGATTTTCGTAAGGGATAAAGAGCCAACTTGAATGGCGAACTATAAGTTGAATTTGAAATGAATTTAAGAATATGTAGGTGGAAAATGAATAAAATTATCTTTGTATAAAATGTTAGTCATAAGATCGAACCTTGATACCCCTGTGTGGGGAAGGATTCTCAAGAGATTGAAATTGCCCATAACCTCCTTTATATTAGCAAAGCTAGTTCTCGTGAAGCACATATGGAGAGCTCCACAAAAAGGTTAGATGCCTTAGAAGCTGACATACAGAAGCTATTGAAGGAAGAGGTCAAAAGCTTGGCAAAATAAAAAGGTAAGAGGAAGGAGGAGGAGGAGGTGGCTATGAATAATAGCCAGATTGAAGATATTTACAAGAAGCTGAACTCCTTAGACTCCCGTTTAGGGAAGGCCAAGACTCGCCATGATTATAATATGGCCATTTTTAATGCAATTGAAGAGTTCATTGAGCAGCATGTCCGTAGTGTCTCCAATCTCAGTGGGGTTCCGGCAACCCTTTGGGGCACTGATAAAGAAAGCAATAGACCATTGATCACCGGATGTTACTCGACTCGCCACACGTGATGACTTTGGCTATGTTCAAATCTTGGCAGAATATCAAATCCAACATCGACAAATTTTCCAAGAAGTAATTGTGGGAGATTTTGCTACACTTCTCTATAATTATTGTTGTTATTATGTTGTCTTTTTGCTGCTTTTCTGTTGTGTTCATGTTGTTTTTGTTTTGATAGGGGTAGATGCTCTTTGGCTACTTTGGGCTTCATTTTCCCATCTGGATTTTGATCCTTTCTGTTTTATTTCTCATTCCTATTCTAGCTTCTAGGCCCTCTTTTGTTCTCAAGGGTATAGTCCCTTTCAAAAAACTATTTGCCAAAAAAAAATAAAAAATGTTAGTCATAACTAAGATGTAATCATGGTAATGATGTGTTGTGGGTTTGCCAATCCTTGAGTTTGTTTCTTGTGGTTAGGTCATTGCTAGCATTCGATCATTGGGGAAAGTGTGGCATCGACATGTGTATGGTGTTGTCATGTTTTTATGTGATTCATGACTTATGTAAGTGTCTTATACGTTGTCGAGTTTCTCTACTTGGAGCCCTTGTGGTGTTTTGTAGTGAGCAATGGAAGTCAAAAAAATTATCTTGGTATTTTTACTATTGTATTTGTGTGTGTAAAATGTGGGTGTTACATCTCTATCTAATTTATATTAGTGAGCATTCTACTCACCAACACAAAGTGGGTGAAAATGTAGACACAAAATCATGCACTTTAGGTAATTATCTAGTCTCAATCACATACTACTATTTGCATGATTCCTAAGAAAATTACTAATCAACTCATGTCTTTAGCCACCTTTATTTTCTTTATTCTTCTACTTTCAGTCTTGCACTCTTATTTTCTTAGTCTTCATTTTCACCTTTCAACATTTGTCATGTTGAACACTAGCTCCTAGCAGAATGCCGCCGCCAAGTGCTCCCATCCCATTTAGGCACCCTTGTCCTCTTTGTACTTTAGTTACACTTTCTGGGTCCTATCTATCCATTTGAGCATCTTATCATTTTGGTAGTTGGCATTTTTGGGGTTAATTACAAAATTCAAGCAAGGAAAATTTATGTGATCATAATAAGGGACCAAACACCAAACATCTACTATCTCCACCTAAGGTTACATTCATTAAATGAATCTATAGCTCCATTTACATCCATCTAGCTCATGTTAACACCGAATCATAATACCCTATGATTTGAACAAGTGTGTGTGCTTGAGCTCACAATGTGACTAGGTAACATGGGTACTATCTCCAAGTTGTGGACTCTGCTACTTGAGATAGACCTCCAGAAAAATTTGGTTCTTACTCCTAAACTACATGTCATAATCTACTTCTAATGTAAAAAAGCTATCTAATCCTAATCTAACTTTCCAAGAGACCAGAGGGAGAGAGTGCATGAAAGTAAAGACTACACTAATAGCGGTGATATACTAGAAAAGGAGAATATGAGAACAATCTCCAATGTGTGGAAATGGAAGCAAGATGTAGATTAGGAGGGTGATGACAGCTTCTTCACATGATCTAATGAAAACATTCACAACATATTTTCATGCATACATAATAATAATAGGTACCTGCAAGAGCATAAAGTAGACACAAACATCTGTAATAAGATTAGAGAGGCAAGAAGAATGCAACAATCACAACAAGAGAAGATACATCCACAACTTGAATCTATTATTTCATTAATATGCATAGTCATAACTATTACAAAGGAGAGGCTCTGTATCACCATGAAAGGAGTCCACTATAAAGGCCTACAAAACATTGGCTTCACAAAAAAAAATGGTAGAGTTTTTCTATTCAAAACTATCCTCCTCTACAATGAGTCCAACACTTTAATTTATAGAAAAATTTAGGGACAGAGAGAGACAATCCCAAAATTTGATTTCCATGCACTTTAACGATGTAATAAATGAATGAAATTGATGGTGTTTTTCTTGAAAAAGTCTACCCATGCTATCCCATGACCTATAATAGAGGAGGAATGGCATCCCATGCTCATTAAATGCCTCTCCAACCACCAATAAAATTATTGTTCGAACCTTTCCCGTCTTCCCCGAAATCATCATCAAATATTCATGAAATTATATATTTATTTACTACTATGTGTTGGTCTTGGAATCATGATACCAAAGAGAGAAATTTTTGAAAATCCATTGAGAATTGCAAAATTTATGGTCTTCTAGTGTGAGAAGTAATTTTGAGTTTTTCAAGCGTTTCTTGCATTTTACGGGACTAAGCATTTAATTTTTTGGAGCTAGAGATGTTTCTTTTCTTTTCACCCATCTACCCTCATTAAAAATAAGAATTTTGGCATGGAGGATGTCAAGTCCTTCCCGAAAAATCAAATTTTGTCAAAATCAAGCTCCTAATCAAAATTTATGTCTATTTTAAGATCAGGGTCGGGGTGTTCCACGCGGCTCTCATAATCCACATTAAACCACTTTGCCTTTTCCTTTGTATTAAGCTAGTGCGGGTTTTCGGGAACTCAAGTCCCTATGATACTTGTGTATTTTGCGCCCCAAACTTCTGCCTTATCCACAATGCACTCTATCTCCTTCATGTGCGACAATTTTTCCTCTGCGGGAAACTCACGTCCCCACGGTACTTGGACCACTCGGGCCGCCAGACCCGAATTTCCCACAATACATTGGGACCATTTCATTCCTTTGTAAATCAAGATTTTAGGGAGCTTGTGGCCTGATGGAACCTGGACCACCCGGCCGTGAACTTCTACCTTATCCACATTAAAAAGAGTCTATTTACATTCGTTTGCAAATCAGGTAGTTTAGAATTTCGGGAACTTGTGGCCCGATGGAAACTGGACTCGCCTTGACACAAACTTCCACCTTGTCCGCATTAAAAGATTCTTCTTCAATTCCTTTGCAGATAGGACAAGTCGGTATTTCGAGAACTTGTGGCCCGATGGAACTTAGACTTCTTGGGCCATCAGGACCCAATTTACCCACAATTCATTGTTTACTTAGTATTTCAAACCCAAGTTGAGGACAAGGAACCCTAGTTCTATCCGCATGATGCTCCACCCATAACCCCTTGACTCCGTAATTCATTAAAACAAGTATTTTCCCTATTTTTCAAATTTTAGCAGATTTTCGCTAACTCCTTAGATTTTTTCTTGAAAAGGGGAGTTATAGAAAATCCAAGGGGTGGCTCCAAAATCCATATTTTTGTGTTTTCACCATTTCTACTGTTTAGCTTTAAGTCTAAAGAAATTATGCAAGTTATCAAAATCACCTGGAGAGTAAATTTTGGATAACAACTCCATCACAAAGGAAAAGGTTGGTTCATCTACATCTTACTTCATAGGAGGGGATTCTATTGTTTCCATGCATACATTATTTAAATTCTACATCTAGTTACTTGCTCGCTACTTCACGTGTGACTAGCACAAGAGAAACCTAGGGAAAAATTCCACACACACACACACACAGAACTACATTGGTTCCGAGATTTAGTCAACGCCTTGAGGATAAGTCCATCATTTTGGTAGCTGAGGATAGTCTAACCCCTTCATTTACATCTTTCTTTTTTAGGGTTTTTAATGTTTTGTTTGGGGTTTTTAGGTGATTCATTATTTTAAGATTTACAAATACATTTGGAGGAATTCAATGACATATACACAAAAAAAGGTGAACAAGTGTGAACCTTTTCAGTGACACCTCGAGGAGGTTTCGAGCATCTACGTAAACCAAGGTGCCCAAAATCTAGACCAGGGTGCCCATGAGCACCCCTATCCTTTTACGGCACCCTATTCTAGTAAAATCTACTGATCTACATTTTCCAGGGCTTATATGTGATGGTCCTCCATCTCTGTTTAGGTAGTCTCCATTGTGACATAGTCTAAAGAACCCCTATGAATTATCTAAGGATCTTCTAGCCCTCTTTGTACATTAGGGTTTCATATTTTCATTACTTAGTTTCTTGGGTATTATTCCAATATTTCATTATTCATTTATTTAATACTACCATAGCATTTGATTAGGATTTTATTTTACATTTTAGCATAATCATCTACTATTATTATTTCTAAATAATGAAAATTATTGTATTATAACATAATATGTTTTATTTACGTGTAATGCGTAATCGGTGTTGTTATGAAAAAATTGTTGTGGAGAGAGCCACATGGAAGTGAGTTATGGAGAGGAAATTTCAATATGGTCATGGTGAGTCCATGTTTAGCTTTAGGTCCTTTACTACAATCCTCCTACAATGTCAACAACCATACAAGACCACTCATATCATGAAATTGTTGACAGAGATAAAGTGGTGGTCATTCGTATGAATATTATAAAATACTAAAAATGGCAAGGTTTCTTCTAAAGCACATGCAAACTTAACGCAAGCATATGAGATGTAAAGGATGTTGTTGAAGCTCACAAGTCTATGAAAAATGTTCATTTGTGTGGGCTCAAAAGTCTACGAAAAATCTTCTCTCAGTGTGGGTGTGGGTGATATGTGATATGTGTAAAAAGTAACATGAAACGAATTCAAGTAGTGAAAAATTGTCTACCATGTTTCCACAATACCTAACTCCTATAAAGACGGTAAAATGTCATAACCCATATGGAGTAAAATAATTTTTATTAATGATAAAAGGTTTTTTTATTGGGATTTTTCCTAGGAACAACAAAAAGGGTCAAAACCCAGATAAAGCAATGAGTACAAAATTTAAAGTATGAATCACACTACCTAGCAAAGACAAACATTAAAAAAGAGCCAAAATTGATATCCAGTGAAAATAGAAGCAAAAAATGCATGACCAGATAGCGAGAAAAAGAGACAAAGTCTCTAAGAATTGAAGTAGATTTTTTTGTTATGAACCTTTTTCCACCCATCAGAATCTTCCTCTATAGGAAGAACAATTTCAATGCCTTCAATCGGATGATATTTGCTTTTTTATAGGAGAGCAATTCTCATTTTTGCTTCATGAGTTTCTATTTTAGGATTTTTGATCCTTTAATACAACCCCTTAGGGATTAGGGGGTCTCAACAATTATATGTGTACTATCATCCTATGAGGAGATATTTTCTCGATTAGGGTGACAAAGGGTCAGAAACAAGTTAGAGGGGTGTACACTCGTATAATGGTCGGGTAGATAGTCTTTCCACCATATGGGTTTGGATCCAAGGTCATTCACAATCAACAATCAAGTGTCTTGTTTTAAAACATCTATGACACTTAAAGGGAACACCTTCAAACTCAATATTTTAAACCCATGTTCTATCACCTATCAAACCTATCAAAAGGTTGATCTCAGGGGGAAGGTCTTGAGTGAGGTCCATGTCTATCAATAAACAAGAAAATGTAGTATGGAAATATTGAGAAGTATTGTCATTAGATTTAACATAATTTCGTAACCTATTAGCTATGGCTTCAAAGCAATCTTCATTCCAAATTCAGATGGGAAAGACTCGAGTCTAACCCAAATGGGCTGAGAATCGAAGGAGGATTTTGAAGAATCAAAGGTAGGGTACCAAGGTTTGACCATGAGACCGTGTTCCCCAAGACCCATTTACTAAAAGAATTATATACTAATATTTTACCCTTTTTTAAATCACATTTCTATTATTTATTCTTTGAGGTACTCGAAAAGAAAAATCTAAAGAAAAAATCATATAAATTTTGCATTCATAAGCTCGGAAATATCTTCAAAGAAAAAGTGTCTTTATCCACTTAAAAGACAAGGGTTTTCTATCTTGAACATATCATTAATGTTGGTGTTATTTTCTCCCCCATATTCCTTTTTTTTTTAGGCGGGGGGTCATAAGCCCAAGTGGTGGTACTATTCAACCTATCCTTACTATGTTGAAAACTCTTCTCACTTTAATTTTGGAATCAATATTTAATTAATTGTTTACCTCTCTATTTCCACTTTATAGATTTTGAAACAAAAATGGTTTAAGAAATTATTACTATATAAATGGGAATAATGTTGGAATTTTGGTTAATGCATCAAAAATTGAGTGGAAATCATGCAAAAGGCCTTAAAACCAATTTTAGCGAAGTTAACTTGTGTATAATTTATATCTTTAAAACAAGATTAGATATCATAGCCTTTCTCTTTCTAACGTCACAATGGAAGTTGTTGCCCTCTTACTAATATAATAGTTGACTTATTGTGAGATGAGAATCTATTGGTTTTTAGAAGCTAGCCCCCTCTTTAGTGGCTTCAAACTCTCACCCGAACACACACACACACACACACACACATTTCTAAATATATATGTAATAACCAAGTGAAATATGTCTCTTCAATACATATTTGAATTTCTTAGATATGACTCTAAAAATCCTTGATAACAATTAATCCCACATATGTTGGTTGGCTTGGTTTACAGTAACATAAAAACCCCAATATACCATGATCCTTATTCTAATAGAGGTGATGCCATAATTGAAGTTAACCTCTTACTAACATAATTTTATTTGATTGATGGATGAGTATGTTTTCTTGCTTGTCCTTTCCCTCTCCTCCTATGTGGATTCAAAAATATAGAAAAAAAAGATCTTATAAAATTGCCTCTAAATATGATTTAATAAGTCCTCCTCAATAAAATTTAATTCCACATTGGTTGGTTGGATTGGTCTATGAAAACATATTAAACTCAATATATAATTATCCTTATGCCTATATAAGTGACACTACAATCAAATTGGTCCTCTTACTAATATAATGGTTGATTTCTTATGGGATGAGTATGTTTTCTTATTCAAATTTCCCCTTTACTCCTAGGTGGCTTCAAAAATCCTAAAAATAAATCTTATTGAATTTCTTGTACATACATTCCTTAGTACCCATGTTGAACATGCCTCTTCAATGCATCTTGAAGTGCTTCTAAGAGTCTAAAAAACCTCCCTCAATAAAAATTAATCCCACATTAGTTGGTCATCTTACTCTGCAATAACATATAAACCCCAATATATCACAATCATTATGCCAATAAAGGCAAAGTGGTATGTTGGTAGTAACCCTCTCCTTCTTAACGGGCATTAAAAATATTAAAAATAAATCTTGTGAAATTTTCTTTGAATGCATGCTTTACTAAAAATTCCGTATATGCCTCTTTAGTACATCTTGGAATGCTTCTCACAAATCTAAAAATCTTAAATAAGATATTATACCATGTTAGTTACTTGTCTTGGTCCATGGTAACATGTAAAACCCAATACATCATGATCTATATGTCAATATAGGTGACACCACAATGGAAGTGTGCCTCTTACTAAAATAATCATTGATTGGTTTCTAGATGAGAATGATTTATATTTTTTTCTTTATAGTCCTTTTTAGATTCAAAAATGACAAACAAATTATGAAAAATTATCTCTAAATAGATGCCTACTATCATATTCAAATATTTTTATTTAGTGTATCTTGTAATTTCTTCTGTAACTCTTAAAATCATTTGTTAATAACAATTAATCCCACATTGGTTGGTTTATTGGTATGTAATAACATATAAACCCTAATCTATCATGATCCTTATGTCAATAGAGGTGATGTTGCAATGGAAGTGAACCTATAACTAAAATAATTGTTGATAGTTACCGGATGAGTACATTTATTTTTCCAGCCTTCCCCTTTCATTCTTTGTGGCTTGGAAAAATACCCAAAGAAAATGTGTAAAATTTCCTCTAAATACATGCCTTACTATCGAATTTGGATATGCATCTTCAATTAATCCTCGAATCGCTTCTACAAATTTAAATATCATCACTAAATAAAAATGAACCACACATTGGTTGATTGACTTAGTCCACGGTAACATTTATAACCCAATATATCATTATTCTTATGCCAATAATGGTTATGAAAAATTTGAAGTATCTCTCTCACTAATACAATGGTTGGTTGGTTATGGAAGGATTATGTTTGTTTTCTTGACATTCCCCTCTCATCTTCTATGGATTCACAAACATAATATAAAATTACCTCTAAATACATTAGTTTCTCCCCAAGTCATATATACCTCTGTAGTGATTCTTAGAATTACTTCTAAAACTCTAGAAATCCTCACTCAATAAAAATTAATCACACATTAGTTAGTTGTCTTGGTTTACAACAATAGATAAACCCTAATATATCATGATCTTTGTGCCAATCGAGGTGACACCACAAAGGAATTGATCCTCTTACTTACATAATGGTTGACTAGTTGTAGGATGATATGTTTTCTTGCTCAATATTCCTTTATCCTCCTTCATAGGTTTAAAAACATGATAATTTGATGTATATGTAGCCTTATTTGACCTCGTTAACACCAATTTATCCGTAGCACACATCAATTTTTTACATTATTATAGACACCTAAAATGTGAACAAATACCAATTCACATGGCACTTTTATTGACTTGTGTGGGCAAGGGGGTCAATGATACTTTGTGGCACAATGTCTAGTCCTTTTTGTTGTATGGATTGACTTTGAAAATTTAATGTTAGATTGTAGTCTTTATCTTTTTATTATGTGGAGTCACAAAGATCTCTAGAAACTTTTTGAGGCTTTTACACATTTTTGGGCCTTATGAAAAGATCAACCACTATAGGATGGTTCTTTCTTAGGCCCATGTTTTACACCTTTTAGGTTTTGTTCCTTTTTCTATTGTTATTCATGTTTTTTTCTATGGATCGGATTTTTTTCAAGAAATGATAGTCCTCACCATGGAGATCAATGAGGAGGACATTATACTAGAGAATGAATAAGGATATTTTTAGATTCGAACGCCTTAGAGTTAAATTAAGATCACATCATACTAGATAATGAATCAAAAGTAGATTGTTAGATTCAGCAAATGTATCCCTAGTTGGGTGAAAGGCATAAAGATGATAAAAAGTGTTGAAATGCATACCATTTGAACATGAGATGTTAGGTATTCTCAAAGAAGGTGTTAAAGAGTGAGATATCACATGTGATCATTGGACTAATACAAATATAAAATATTTCCCCTAATTTGGTCTCCCATAGAAGTGTTCATGAAAAATGGAGATGAAGAGACACAAGTTATTAACCTAGAATATCTAATGAAGCTACAAATGGTGACTAATGGATAATATAACTATATTATCAAATGTGAGATCATACAACTTACAAAAGGAATTAAGAAGAAATATGATGATTTGATATAGGAAAATAATGTGAAAATCGGTATTTTGCAAACTTTTGAATTTTTGACAAAAATATGGTGTTTACAAGGTTAAAAATGATGAAGATAAGGAAAAGGATGTGCGGCATGGAAAACTGAAAATTGCATGAAATTTCACGTTTATTTTTTTTTGTAATGTATGATAGAATGCATAGTACATGAAGGACCGTGAGGTGAGGTGTGTGCAATAGTGCACAAGGTTTTGATGGAAGTATATGTGTGTAGGAGATGTTAGAGGTGTGAGTGTGGCATATTATTATGTAAAGAAGAAAAAAAGTGTATGTAAAGAGTGAGGATTGTTATGTGGGGGTAAGATCGTCATACTTAGCAAGAGGATGTGGAATATTTAGTCAAGGAAGGGAAAGATGATTCTCCAAAACATGTTTCAAATGTGGAAAAGTCAAACATTGTGCATACGATTGTCCTAGTGCACAAGGTTAAATGACTAACATATGTATTGAAGACAATGCACATGGTAATTCAAAATCAATAGGATCTGCAAAGCATTTGGAAGGACCACAAAATGGAGAAGCTTTGGTGATAAGGAAGCTATTGATAAATAATAAACAAAAAAGGACAAGAAAACATAAAGGAACAATTTGTTCAAATCCATATGCAAGTCAAGAGGCAAGTGTTTTAAGGTGATTATTGATAGTGGAAGCAAAAATAATATAGTTTCCTATGAAATGGTTGAGAAGATAGAAATGAAACTAATTGCATATCCTAACCTTTATAAGGTGTCACGGTTATAGAAGGCCATCAAGTCCTGGAAAATGAAATTTTTTTGGTCAAATTACATATTGAGAACTATTGTGATGAAGTGTTATGCGATGTGATCCCAATGGATTTTTGTCATTTGTTTTTGGGAATACCACGATAATAAGGATAAAAAAATTCATTATGGATGTGCAAATGTTTTTTATTCATGGTAAATGGTTTTTTTGATGGGTACCATACCCCAAGTACATAAAAAGAATCATAACCTTGGATACAAAAAGGTGTAAAAGACAAATGGTCTAAGAACATAGATAAGCAATGTAGCACTTACAAAAGTGGTAGCCATACCGCCCAACAAAATAAACAAGAACATAATAGGTCCGCAACTAACCTACAACCAACCAATGGCCGATCTCAAAGAAAGAAACATTACAAAAATAACAAGCCTCCAACCCAAATAAATAAATAAAAACAAAAAATAAGACATACAATCATTTCAACTTAGATTTTCTATGGCAGACAATATTCCAGCCATTATCCTCAACAGATCCTTGAGCTCTAACTATGATCCAAATGTTATTCACACATAAAAGGATAGAAATTTTTTGGCATGTAGTGGAATGTACATAAGGGTGTTAGTTGTGTCAAGAAATAAGTTCTTGTAAGAGGTCTAAGAGGAGAAGGCATGTTATGCGCTTGTGTCAAAATGTAGTATGTGAAGAACGTGTAATGGACGTTGACGTTCCAGAGGAAGTACATGGATTTTTAGATGATGTTTTTGTTATAGTGATATAATATTTTTGTAGGGATTACCTTTAATGTGTAGTATCATTCATCATATTTACTTAATCTACCAAGATCAAGTTTTCAAAACAAGGAATCATGCAAAATAGATTCTACGGAAAATGTAGAGTTTAGACGCAAAGTGTAAGAGCTGCTGACAAAGAGTTGGTTAGATAAATTTTGAGTATGTACTTGGTACTGCAGATTAACACTAAAGAAAGGAGGAGAGTGGCACAAATGTGTGTGGATTCAAGGGCCATCGATAAGATAATTATCAAGTACATATTTCCATTTCCAATAATGGATGATTTAATGGATTGTCTTAGTGGTGTGCGGTATTTTTGGTGAACCACTTTAAATCATGCCTTCTTGTTGTGTATTTTTTTCTATATTTTATGTTCATAGTTATTTGTATTGTGATTCCATGGGATTGATTTGCATATATTTTTGTTTATCCCCAACACTAAATTATAAAATAATGTATAAAACAAGTTATGAAAAATATTACAATTTAAATATTTAAAAACATATATTACAAGACATCATACTTACATTATGTATTGAAGAGATTTATCAATCCTAGGTAACATTTTGGAGGTCACATGGTTCATGATTGTATGTATTTTCCTGGATGTGAAACATGGTGGGATACCTCTATCTCTTAAATTCTCCCAATAGGAAATTATTTATATGATATCTCTATGTCCATGCAACAACATCTTTCTCATCGCACAAATTGTGCGCCACCTCAATCCAATCTGGTCCCTTTAAAGATAAGTCTCCAAGTGGGGGATATGTATCAAAAGAGATAACAAACACTTCCACTTTGAACGTATCTACATATTGAGAAAGTAATAAGAGTGTTACACATATTAGTTTAGAGTTAAAAATTACAATTTAATATATGAATATACAAAGTGAGAAAGAAAAAATAGAATTAAATATAGTGCAACAATATCTAAAATTTACCACATGTAAAGCCTCCTTCTTGCAATAAAGTTTGGAGTTAGTATAAGTCAATCTAGTCTATGTTTCAAACATTTATATGAATATATGTATTGCATATTTTGAGGTTAATATCTTATTTTTAGTGATGGAATTTTCTTAACACAAAGGTAACTTAACATTCATAAATAGTAGGATATCTATTATGTTCAATGACATCAATGCCAACACACAACTTTAAAATCATTATAATTTTTAATGTTGGAGAGTCTGCTAAATTTTTAAGAAATATATTCATCTCACACCCATATTCTATGCAATAGAAAATAAAACCAAACCCTTTTGGACATTAAAATTTGGCTTGATTATAGTTCATGTTTCATAGGGGATTTGTGGCTTGATTATAGTCCATGCTAAAATATGAAATCATATTTATAAAGCTTGATCACCAAGGAAAAGGCCATGGAACGAAGAATAATGGTCTAGATTCAATGCTTCTTGTTGTTCTCAAATTTATCGCAAGTGGGTGGAAGATCACATAATGTGATCAAGTGGGATGATGAAGAAGAGTGAAAAATTTAGAAGTGGATGATAACAAGGGAGATTTATGGAATTTTATACAAATAAGAGGTGCATAGTTTTTGGTGAATGATTTATCATTTTATATTGATGTGTTCAACATATATTGGCTTATGTTGTTTGTTATGAAATCCTTCCACCATACCCCAAATTAGAGAAGTATTTCAACAAGTAAATTATGTTGGGATTAAAAGGGAACGCTTGGAATTTCAATGATGGAGGATGGAGGGATCTCTAGAAGTCCCTTGATGTTAATGATGAAGATGTCTTCAAGGTGAATATTTCATTCATATATACATGCATGTATCATATATTCTAATAGATATACACTTTCTATATTTTTTTATATTTTAGGCCTTGGAATTTGTAATCAATGAGGTCCAAAAGTATAACATTAAGCTTATCCTAAGTTTTCCAACAATTGGGGTGTATTTACAGGAAATAATATATGTGAAATGCGAAAATAGTGAAATTTTGAGCTTGATCTTTGAGGTCACCTTCTTTTTACGAATGCCACACGCATTACCTACTTCCAAAAACATATCAAAGTGCATATTAATTCTACTTACAACATACAATGTGAAAAACAAACAAAATTGGATTTTTTGAATGTTTTTCATACTTTTTAGGCATTTTATAGTTCACCCCATTATGATTTATATTTTAAAATTTGTTAACCATTTCTTAGATAGGTAAAATACCCTTGTGTGAATTTCATAATTTAGAATTTTTTGACTAGAGTAAACACTATCACTAATATTACATATTTAAATAGGGGTCCAACTATATTTTCCTAAGAACTAATTAATGAACCACATTGCACCTCTGATCCATATGGTGATACATTATAGGTATTTGAATTATCTCAGACTTTATTGAATCCTAATCTATTCATTTTCAATAGAAAATGAAATAATTTCTATCACACAAATAAGTAAATTTAAATCCATGTAGTTGTGCATGGCCTTCAATATACTATATGTTCACTTTGTAGTGTCATATGCATACATTGAATTTTGTAATGTGAAGGAAAATACATATTATAGGGTGGTAGAAAATGTAAAGAGGGAATCCACTCAAAGTGGTTTTTATTAGATCTAATTTTTAATTAAACCCTTTTAGTCTTGTGCCAACTTGGAAGCTTTGCAACATGTAAAAAAATAGGTTCACGCTCAAGTAATGAAATGTGGGTCATGTCAAATTTCCTTGTGAATAATTCCCTTTGGATGTGTATAACAAATGCAAGAATTTAGTGGATCCCTAGAAAGTGTTTGATGAAATGTCTTAGAGAAACAAGGTTTCATATAATGCCTTTATTTCTTTATTATGCTCAAAATCGGGGTTGTAATAGTACTATCAAACTCTATCATGTAATAAATCACTCTCGAATATACTCCTACCATGTAGGCTTATTTTGTTTTTATTAGTGTGTAGTGATGCATAATAGTGAATGAGGGTTATTTAAACTTCAATGTCATGTTAAATCATATTATTGTGGGCCTTTAGCCAATCATTAGTATGTAATGTTGACCTTATTGATAATGTTGGTTATTTTGGAGGAGTTTTAGAACAACCATTAGATGTGTCCCTTGGAAACTTGATATTAAAATTTAATGATTCATTATTTTTTTGAAATAATTATATATTTTCAATAACTCCCACTTAAAGAACTGCCATTATATTTGTCTCTCCAATATCCTTATGTCATTACGGGTGAATACTCAATGAAAGTAACCCTCTCATTAAACCTCATATTTAATCACAAGTGTAACCATTCCTTTTAAGCGCAATTGCTATGTATAGAGAAAATATACATGTAAACAAGAGCTATGAATGACATTATTTTTATATCACAATTGACGGTGTGTGATTTTACTGAGAAATATGAGTATATTATTAGAAGTGATTAGAGTCATGATCAAGCCAATTGATGATACTCCCACCACTTCACTCGAGTTCAACGCTTATGTTATTAGAACACATAGTAATGTAATTTTAGTAATCCAAAAAAATTTATAATTTCATTAAAATGGTAGGATTTATAGGTTAGTAATAATTAAGAGAGATTCAATGCTAAAAATGCATTAAATTGGAGTCATTAATTCATATGGGTTACCCTTTGGAGAAGATTTGACACGTCTATCTAGCCACCTCCATTTAACATTTTAGTTATGTCCTTTTTGAATCCATACATGTTGTTTCATTAGAAATATAAAAAAGTGCAAAAATAGCTTTCATAGCTATTTTGTTCTCGTGTAGCCTAAAAATTTGACTAAACAGGTTTGTTGTAGAAATTTTGGAATACAATACATGGTTGATACATCACACCTTATGATTGGAGGTCCCACATATGAATGGAAGTTCCATATTATTTAACCTCCCTTATATAAAATATTTGTAAATGATTTTAGCTCTCACGAGTCACCTTTGAATGATAATTGGTATCCCGTATAGCCATAGTAAGAATGAATCCAGCTTTTATCGGTTATCATTGGAAGGAGAACATGTTGGTATATATAATATGGACCATTGATCTCAACATCAATATATTTTTCCATATATCCTTCATGTAGTCCACACCCCTTTATCCTTAGAGAAATTTGGACAAATGAAGCCAAAAATTTATGCCTTTTATAGCAATTATTGGCATACAATATTATTTTGAAAAATGCTTTCCATATGATTTGAGGTCCGACATAAAAATGAAAAATCTATATAATTTAAAGTTAATATTGAAATAGATCCATGGTAGTTTAGGTCCCATATATAAATGAAAATTGGTATCATGAATAGGAAAATTAATAACATTCATGTGTTTTCACCATTTATTATTGTCCTGAGAAGGTAAAATGAGAGTCTACAAAATATGGACCATTAATCTTAAAGGAACCAACCTTTTCCATATTCCCTTCCTTGTAGATATAATTAACACCTTTTCTATTTGTCATTTTCCCATGTTGGAAATCACTCATTACATATGTGACATAAATAAGAAAAATAAAATCCACATTAAATGAAAGAAGCATACAAGTATTCCTTTTAAATCCTCTTATTCTTCCACATTTCATGAGAAAACATTTTTGGTGATGATATAAATTTACGAAAATTATTCTCATCCAAGAATAAGGTGAACACATATGCAAGTTTGACTGAGAAATGAGAAAATAATAGGAGTGATGTCAAGTCACATGTTTAAACCTTGAAATAATATCATTAGCATTGGAAAAGTAATCTTAACCATATATTTTGTGAAAAATCACAACATATAGAAAATATGTAGTGAAGGTGCAACAACAGATTCACACAACACAATAATAATAAAACTCTCTATATATGTATTTCTATAATCAATTACATATTATATAGAAATATGTATTCCCGTAAACAAATAGAGTTACAAAAAATCAACCTAATTATGTGAGTGGTTTTAACCATCACTATTCATGCAATAACCATTAACAGTCTCGTATTTAATTATATTGTTGATCCGAGTTTCCACTTCATATCCATATGATGAGTGTACTAGTAATCAATAAACACTAAAAACATCGAGTATATAAGGGCTTAGTACCTTGGAGATGAAGATGCATGATACTGGTCTGCAAAGTTGATGTCAAACTCCTCGGTGTGATCCTAGTAGTCCTGCCGCACTTATATATACTAAAGAAGGATTGATTACTGATTTTATGTGGGGGCTACCTGACAAAGCATATCCGGGAAGTGTTAACTCCTAGGTGGATTTCAACCCCGTGCGATGAGAATAATAATAAAATAGAGTCCAAACAGATAATATGCAAATTGATAAATAAAAGAACATGAAATATGCCGGTATGCAAATGGTGTTATTGATCAGATGCGTGCAACATGAATCGCACCACATGAACTAGATCATGAGCAGAGTATCTATTAGTGTAGGTTATTATTTATCCTTTTATTTATTTATTAGGATAATTCTTACACTTGTGTTAGCCCTACACTTATTGGGTTAGCTTGCTTAGGTGTACTAGTTGTGTGGAGTTAGCTTACTAGTTGTGTTGAGTTAGTTTTTCAGTTATGTGAAGTTAGCTTACTAGTCTTTTGGAGTTAACTTAACTACCAGTATCAATTAGTGGGAGTTCTTCACCACTGATTTAGGTAGTAGTTACACTTCCCTCCTCCTATATGTACATCTTTCTTATTGAATAATTAAAGTCATTCTATTGTAATGTATTGAGCATTATGGATTATGATGGATTTCCATATATGGTATTTTAGCTCTTCTCGCTTTTCAAATCTAATGTGGTGTGCTATTATCATCTAAGATCATGGCTTGGAACAATCTTCTTATCATTCCTTTCATGGTATCAGAGCAATAGATGATGTAGACATCCATCTGTAAGTTTTTATTTGCAAGCAAGGGTTTATTATTTTCATGTATTTGGAATTTGTTAGCACTTTTCTATAACATGCATTTTTATGTAAAACAAAGTGCACCATTGGATTTGGAAGGTGCCAAAACCCTAGAATCCATTGTAAACTCAACCATGTTTTGAGACAACAAATGCGGATTTGTAAATTGTAAAATGGGTGGATTCTTTTATCCATTGGATATAAGTGTGTACCTTCCGGATGCATTCTTTAACCCTCTGGATATTTTGGTTTTGGATGCAGTCTTTTATCCACTGGATGTAGATCTGTACCCTCTGGGTGCATTCTTTTATCCATTGGATAAAAGCGTGTACCTTCCGGATGCAGTCTTTTACCCTCTGGATATTTCAGTTTTGGATGCAGTCTTTTATCCACTGACGCAGATCTGTACCCTCTGGGTGCATTCTTTTATCCATTGGATATTGACGTGTACCCTCTGGATGCAATGGTTTACCCTCTAGACATTTTAGGTTTTGGGTGCAGGATTTTATCCTTTGGTCGCAAGCATGTATCGTGTGGATGCACTCTTTTACCCTTTGGACATTTGGGCATCACATGTACCTTTTAAAAAGATCAGCATTAAAATATTATTTTAATAGTAAAACCTTGTAGAGCTCATAACTTTTGATCCGTATCTCGGATTAAGGTGATATTTTTTTGAAATTGTGTATTTTTGAGATCTACACATTGGTGACATTTTTATACACATACTTCAAATGTAAAAGGTACTTATTACTCATTGTAATATTTACATGCACTCAATTATAAAGTGCCAAATTCGGGAGGGTGTTGTGATCACTTGTGGATGCATTTTCAATTGAGCCCAACGTCCTAAAATTTTGGGTATTGCATTCTTGTATCTATGGGTGTATACATTTATATCTCTCTTGTTTGTTGAGATATTTTGGATCTATATTTTGGTTTTTTTTGGCAAGTTGACGAGTCTCTCTTATGGGGAGCTATTCTCGATGGAGCCCAATGTTAGTTTTTTATGTTCAGTAGTTGATTTTGAAAACTCATACAGATCTATGGTGTCACTCTACCCATTCTGCAGTATGGGAGGGTGTGGTGTTGATACTGCTTCTTCAGGTTTCATGCCCTTGCCTTGTTACCTTGGCTTTTTCTTGGATCATGGCACTCCTATTTATTTGGATCTCGTGTCCTTGCCTTGTTGCCTTGGTTTTTCTTGGATCGTGGCACACCTATTTGTAGTAGTTGATCAAATTATGTTTGGTGTTTTTTTTTCACTTTTCGACATCACTCCATTGACAGTCTCCTTGCATGGAGCTATTCTCGCAGTGGCTTGATGTCGATTGTTTTTGAGTTATATGATCGAGTAGTGGATTCATACCATAGTGTGCACCACACTTCTTCAGCATTGTACAAGTTTTTGGAGTCGAGCTTCTGAGGATATCTTGCAGCAGGATTTTTCTCTCTACTTTGTTATTACTAGTTTTGGGTACCTTACAGTGTCCATTTTTCCCAGTTGTTGTACATGGGTACCTCATCAAGCCTTATTCTAGGACCCACCTTCTTTTCCACCCACCTAAGCTATGCTTATGGGAGGGTGTTAGTGTAGGTTATTATTTATCCTTTTATTTATTTATTAGGATAATTCTTACACTTTTGTTATCCCTACACTTATTGGGTTAGCTTGCTTAGGTGTACTAGTTGTGTGGAGTTAGCTTACTAGTTGTGTTGAGTTAGCTTTTCATTTATGTGGAGTTAGCTTACTAGTCTTTTGAGTTAACTTAACTACCAAAGATCGCTTAGTGGGATTTCTTCACCACTGATTTAGGTAGTAGTTACACTTCCCTCCTCCTATATGTATATCTTTCTTATTGAATAATTAAAGTCATTCTATTGTAATGTATTGAGCATTATGGATTATGATGGATTTCCATATATGGTATTTTAGCTCTTCTGCTTTGCAAATCTAATGTGGTGTGCTATTATCATCTGAGATCGCGGCTTGGAACAATCTTCTTATCATTCCTTTCAATATCATGGAAATTCCACATGTTATCACCAAGATAGAATAATAATGATATTATGATAAAATGGCTAAAATTTCTCAGCATTCACCCAAATTTCCTAACTTTTTCTTCCTCTTCTTCAGATATGGGAAAAACTCATATTTATAGCTTTAGATGTGAGGTTAGATTGAGGTTAACAAGTAAACCGGGTTGGGTTGAGTAACCCGAGGTAGGGATATGATGTGATCATGTGGGGACCACGAATTGAATTATTAGATGGAGTGAGGAGCATGAATGACATGGTGGGTGAGATAAAATATTATATTTAAAAAAAGGTGTCGAATAGGTGTATTAATACCCATGGATTAATAATTTGTGAGAGATGGGGATAATGTCAAAAGTTGAATTATCAAATGGGTCTACATGGAGCCCATTTGATAATTCATTAAGAAAATGGATAGGATTTCATTTAATTTAAGAAAAAGAGATGCGAGAATGGAAATTGCGTGAATGTGAGATGACGGAGGGGCACTATACCCAAAAATAGGTGTCTACATTTTCCCCTTTTTGTTGAGTGGTTTGCGATAGCAAGCCACGAGACAAAAAAAGGGTTAGATGAAATATGTGTCTAAAGATGGATGAAGATATGACCAAAGGCAAGATGCCTCAAGAAAAAAGGATCGCAATAACAATGCAAAACAAAATGTATGGCGGTGACTTCAATTAGGATTTCTTTTTTAGATCCTAATTAGTTGAATTAATTAGATTTAATTTAATTAAATCTAGTTTTATTAATTTCAAATCTAACCTTCTTTTATGATTAAGTATATTTAAAATCATCTTTTAATTAACATTTTTAATCATTTTCTTTAAAGTCCTAATTGCTTTAAAATTAGCTAAATTAGATGTTTCAAAACGGTAATTTTTTAAAAGCATTATTGTCAATTTTTTTACTAATCATGTGCTCAAGTGTGCAGTTACACTCTGAGCACCTATTTGCCTTCCGAGTGCTTTTCCGGCATTCTGAAGATCATCCGGACTCATCTTGAGTTCATCTAAAACATTGTATTTTACCCTTAATATTTCTTACGACTAGTGAGCGCATCCACCATAGTTTGCAGTAAGGGGTATCCTTCGCGACGTGAGACTCTTTTTCTCACAACTAGGATTTGATTTCACCTCCTTAGTTTTTTACAATTGTGCTTGTGTATAGTGTCACTTTGCTAAGCTCCATAAAACATGATTTTGGTCTCCTCTCTTACATGTTATTATGTTGATTGCAAGGTGAGTTACCAATTGTTTCCAGATGCACGCTCGGACCCGATTGTATTCAACGCACTAAACTATAAAGTGCTTTGAAAGCAGGGGGTTATTATATTGTCCTAGGTGGTTGTGATTCTTGTGTTTCTTTTCTACATTCTTTCTCTCTCTTCACTATGGATGCACTTTCAATTCCTTTTCTTACGCCATTCAACTTCTTCGAATGGAGATCAAAAATAATTATGAAACTAAGGGGTAAAGGGTTATTCCGCATCACCATGGTAACTGAGACTGAACTAGATGATGACCATATAAAATCTAAGTGGTTAAACCATAGTGATGAAGCTTTAGGTCTTCTTTGCATGTCTATTTCTCCTGACTTGCTCTTCCACATTGAGTCATCTGAAACACCTAATTCTGCGTGGAAAATGTTAGATGGAATGTTTGGACAACAAGATGACATAAGAGTGTATGAGTTAGAAAAAGAACTACTAGGGTTAAATCCTAGTGATTTTTAAAACCTACAAGCATTCTTCTCTAAGTTTGTCCACACTAGATTGTTGTTAAAGGAATGTCAAGTAGAGAAGAAATATTCTCAACTGATCTTGTCGATTCTCTTTAAGTTAGGTCCCGAATATTCTGTCTTTGTGTCAACTTTTTACACTACAAAAGCTTCCTTGGGAAAGGATTGGAATATGCCCTCCTTTGACTATTTTTCATCCTAACTCATTTGAGAACAGAAAACTCATTCAAATGGGGTCTCTCAAGTCCAAGTCTCATGCCCTTGTAGCAAGTACTAGTAGGGAAAAGAATATTGAAAAGATGAAATAAAAAAAGGATCGACCTAAGAAGGAAACCAAGACCAAAAATAAAATTAACACGAACACTTCAACTTCTGAGCCTAGAGAACAGAAAGACAAGTATTTGTGTTCCTATTGCAAGAATCCTAGTCATAAAGAGCATACGTGTATGAGAAAACAAATTGATCACCTTACCCATTTACTTGAGAAAAATCAAATATGTGTTCCTGAGTCTATCAAACAAAATTCTTCAAGGCCGAGTCTTCTACTACAAAAGGTTCTAAATCGATAAGAAGAAAGGAAAAGCCCTTATAGCCAAATTTTCTCCTTCATTGACATGGATTATAGAATCCAGTGCCTCTCACCACATGGCTTCTTCACATGTTGATTTCTCCAACATCAAGCCTTGTGGTATGTCCCAAATCACAAAGGGTATTGACAAGACAGTGTCAGTTTCTGGTATTGGATCGGTAGAGATGGATGGGGGAACATTCAACCAAGTGTTGAGTGTTCCCGATCTCTCTACTAATCTCCTATCGGTTTACCATATTGCTCACCTTGGTGAAGGAATGGGAGTGGCGTTTGGTCCTAACTTGGTAGTTATTCAAGAGCTTAATGATGACACTATAATGGCTGAGGGAAAGGTGGATCACCATTCACGGTTATATACCTTTTCCCACTTTACTTTTGATTCTACACCCACTGCCTTGCTCACTCATGAAAATGAGGTTAATAAGTTATGGCATGAGCGTTTGAGACATCTAAATTATCGCTACCTTGAACAATTGAGCCAAAAAAGGTCAACGGGTTACCCCGCATCAAGTTTTCTAAGGGTCTTTGTGAGGATTGTACCCTTGAAAGCATCCTGAAAATAAATTTGACAAAGGAAAATCCTGAAGGCTACTCATCCTTTGGATCTTGTTCACAAAGCCGATATTTCTAGTTCATTCATGTCTCCTTTCTTTACTAGAGCTCTTTATGTGCTAACCTTCATTGATGACTATTCACGATATACTTGGGTATATTTTCTTAAGCTTAAGTCTAAGTCTTTGAAAATTTTCAGGACTTTAAGGCTCTTGTTGAAACAAGCGAACGGTCTATTAAGGTTCTTCGAACTGAAAATGGAGGTGAATATGTAAACAATAGGTTCATGGATTTCTGTACTTCTGAAGGGATCTCCTTGCAGCATACAATTGCTTAAAACCCTTTGTAGAATGGAGTAGCAGAAAGAAAGAACTGTACTCTTAAGGAGATGGCCACTTGTATGATTCATTTGAAGTCTCTTCCTCCACAGTATTGGGTTAAAGAAGTGATTTTTGCTAATTACATTTAGAACCATGTTCCACACAAGGCATTAAAAGGGATGACACACTTTGAAGCCCGGTTTGGATGCAAGCCTGATGTTGATCACTTTTGAGTCTTCGATCCAAAGTTATGGCTTGATTCCCAAGAAGAAATGCAAGGCATTGGAACCAAAATCCAAACCTTGTATCTTTATAGGGAATTATAATGGCATGAAGGGTTATTGATTGTTGAATCCTACTTCTCATGAGATTTATATTGAGAGAAGTGTTAAGTTTGATCAGTCTTCTTCAACTTCTAATTCCCTACCTATTGAGGATATTCACTTGCGATTCAGATTTTGACTCATTAGATGATGATGTTGTTGAGCGTTCTCCTCTTCCTAATCCTCCCGATCATTAAAGCCTTAAGTCTTCCAATTTTGATAGTAGTGATGATGATGACTATGTCCCTTCTCACTCAAGTGATGAATCTTCTAACTCGAGCCCGATCCTCCCGGTCCTTTTTGGGCTAGGAAAACTCTGCAAAGTGCTGGAAATTTTGTTAGAGATACTTCATATATGAGATGTACTCGCTCAGATTTCATTAGACCCCACTCTTTCTTCACCTTTGTCTATGATCCACAGTATTTCCGGGAGGCTTCTGGTATTCCTGAGTGGGATTCTCCATGGATGAGGAGTATTCCTCTCTCATGAAGAACAATACTTGGGATCTCACCCCTCTTCCAAAAGGAAGAAAAATCGTTTGGTGTAAGTGGGTGTTTCGAACAAAGTATGGAGTAGATGGAGATGTCAAAAATTTTAAAGTGCGATTAGTAGCTAAGGGTTTCTCCCAGATAGATGGGGTTGATTATATTGAAACCTTTTCTCCGGTTGTGAAGATGACTTCTATTCGATGACCCTAGCCATTTCCGCGTAGCAAACAAATGGAAATTCCATCAAATGGACGTTAAGAGTGCCTTCCTTCATGGTGACCTAGAGGAAGAGATATACATGGAACAACCTTCGGGTTATGTCCATGATCCCTCCCTTGTTTGTAAGTTAAGAATTCTCTTTATGGCCTTAAACAAGCCCCTCAGGCTTGGTATGCCAAGATGGACTCCTTTTTACTTACATCAGGGTTTACTAGGTGTCACTCTGATCCAAATGTTTATATTCTATGGCAAGATGAATCCATACTCATTCTTTTTCTCTATGTTGATGCCTTTTTTATCACAAGTAGCTCTTCCTTTATCATTGATTATGTGAAGATCACCTTGGCCAACAAGTTTTCCATGACTGACTAAGGTTTGCTTCATTAATTTCTTGGGATCAAGATTTCACAATCTGACTCGAGAATTTTGATTTCGCAACCTAAGTATGCTCTTGAATTGCTTGCTCGTTTTCAAATGTCCGATTGCAAGTATTCTCCTACTCCTTTTCTTTCTAGGGTTAAGTTGGTTTCTAATTGCTCTACTCCCTTGGTTGATGGTACCCTTTATTGACAGTTGGTGGGGAGCTTGATTTACTTGACTCACACTTGACTGGATTTATCTTATGTTGTTGGGATCATGTCCAGATTCATGCAGATCCACATGAGTTACATTGGAAAGCAGCTAAGTGGATCCTTCATTATGTTTTTGGCACCTATACTGATGGCATTCACTATTTTGGAGGGGTGGATATTGACTTGATTGGGTTCATAGATTTTGACTAGGCCGGTGACTTAGATCATTAGAAATCTACCTCATATTGTTTCTCTCTTGGTTTGGGTCCTATAAGTTGGTCTAGCAAGAAGTAGAATGTAATTGTGATATCTTCTATAGAGGCAGAATACAAAGGAGCAGTTAACGCTACCACAGAGGTTGTTTGGCTACAGGGTATTCTGACAGAGTTTGGCATCCACTTTCGGCGGCCTACCATTATCTATTGTGACAACACGAGCACTATCTCAATTTGTAGAAATCTAGTTCAACATCAGCGGATGAAGCACATTGAGATCCATATGCACTTCATACGAGAGCTTATTCATGATGGTATCATCAACATTGATACATTCGATAATTGATCGATTACGAGATATATTCACCAAGCCCTTCACTGAGATGAAGTTTCTTCACTTACGGTCTCTTCTTGGGGTGAGGTCTTATGTAGCTGCTCATCTTCTTGGGCTATATATTCCTTCTCTTCTTCTTCTTCTAGGAAGATGTTGTTTATATATGGGCACCTTATCAGGCCTTTAGTTTCCAGGCCCCATTGACACATCTTTCTTAGTTGTTTAGGAGTGTCTTCTTTTTCTGTCTAACTCATCATAGCCACTACCCCGACTTTGATGAAGGGGGGTGTTGGTGTGTGGGATCCTATATGTCCTCCACGCACATATGGAGGGTCATCTCACATGGGTTAGGTTTAGGGTTTTCTTGTGTGTCATGCACTAGGGTTACTCAACACCCTATATGCATCCCTTCATTTAAAACTAATGAGTATGCCAAGACACTCCGCTATCTTTTCTCTATGTGTAAGCTTTGTTCTGTTATGCAAGCTCTTCCATTGATTGATTGATTCCTCCTTGTGATTACGTTAGAGCTATTACGTTTCCTTTAGAGTGTAACTTTATCATGGTGCAATGTTTTCTATACGATTCTCACCAACTCTTTCAAGAAATGAGAGAAGGATGATTGGAGTGATGAATATGCATAGTAGGATGGAAAGATGAAGGAGATGAATAATATGAAGAAGTTAAATAAGATGGGGGAGGAAGTAGAATGGAAGAGAGAAAGAAAGGAACTATGAGGAGCTAGGAAGATAGGGGTGGTAGAGAAAGAAGTTTAGTAATGGGGGAAATGAAAATAAGAGGGAAAGAAGAGATGATAGAGCCAAAACAGAAAGGAATTGAATATGAACCAGAACACATGGAAATGCATGTGGATGGTGGGATGATAAAAAAGATGGGACAACACTAGTGAGTCAGGTTATTAATGGATAAGTAGGATGAAAGTGTGAGGAGAAGAGGAGATGAGGATGATACAAATGAAATGAAAGAAAACCGGGGATAGAAGGAGGAGAGGACAAAAATAAAATTATGCAAGGCAAGTATGTGATGAAGACAATAGAGATATTGAAAAAGGTGAAGGGAAGATGAAAAGGCAATACTAGTGGAGGGATGTTAGGAGAAATCCTCCGATAATGATTAGAGGGCACAAAAGAAAAAAAGGAAGGAAGAGAAAATGGAGGAGGTAAAAAAGAGTGAACCGATATTAGTAGAATGGGGATAAACAAATTTTAGGAGAATTCCACCGATAATTCTTAGTGTGCAAGAATGGAAGATGATGATGAAATAATGTTAGATGAACAATGATGATAGCGAGTAAATATGGTAGTAGAGATGGGGAATTATTCTAGAAAATGGACCAGAAAGAGTAAAGAAAGGAGGGCTAATGATATGTAGGAAGATGAAGGTGAGGAGAGAATGTAATGGATGAGGATGTGGATGAAGATGAAAGAAGTAAAGGTGAAGGAATGAGACATAGTAAGAAATGGTATGAAGTGGTTAAGTTATATTTCTAAATGAGGGATGATGGAGATGATATTTGAGGAAGTTTGAGATATTTTGTGTGAGGAAAAAGAGAAGGGAAGAGGATGTGTTTGTGGGGAATGAAGAGAAAATACGGATGGTGGGAATATGAAGGAAAGAGGAAAGGAAAGAAGATAGATCATTCTTAAGAGAGACTCTTAAGTAAGATCGCCATGCCGTAGGAATGGTTAAGTAGGATTGCCAAGCCGAAGAAGAAGAAGAATGATGAAAATACTGAGCGGTGTATACCAAAACAAAACAGGAAATGAAAGGAGGTGATAACAAGGAAACAAAGGAGTGTGACATGAGTGGATGGAGGAATGTATGCAGTGTAGGATGGAGAGTGTAAGGGGAATTCTTAATTAGGATGCCTATGTTGTGCGAGTGATGATGTCAGAGCGTTAAGCAGAAGTTATGGAGTAGGAAGATGTTTCTAGCATTGAATGGAATAGAAAACAATGAAGGAGTTTCTATAGTGGCAGGATCTTAAGAAAGAGTTGCATTATGATTAAGAAGCCTGCGTGGAATGGGTAGTTAAGTAGGATCGTCAAGCCGAAAGAATAATGAAAGGGAAATGGAACAATAAAATAGATGGAAGTAAAAGTATATTAAGAGAAAAACACAAAAATAATGGCCTGGTGGAGGACATGTGAAGTATCGAACAAAAAATGAAGAAGGATGAAGTGGGTGAGAAGAGCAGCAGAGAATGAGATGAGGAAAATTTTAGGAGAAAATTGGGTTGATAAAGAGGACTAGGAGGAAGGAATGGTCAACAGACATGATCACGAATGAGACCTTGTCCATAATGACAGGTCTACTTTGAGTAGGATTTTTGTGCTATGTGGGGAGTTATGCAGATGTGCCAAGCTGGGGATGAAAGGTCTATGATGATGAAGAAGATGATGTTAGTGCTAGATGACAAACAAAAATAAGAGCGATGGGAAAGAAAATTGGTGGATGATTGTAGAGAAGAGAAGGATGATGTGAGAGAATGGATGGAGAAAGATAACATTGGTCATGGTGGAGGATGAGAAGTTGTCGATAATGAATGCTACTTGAGAGATAATCTCAAGTAGAATTCACAAACTACAATGGAGATCAAGTAGAATTCCCAAACCGAATAGTGTATTAAAGAGAGTGTGTAGAAATAGTAACAAACTTCATAGATTCATGGAGGATATTGATAGGGGACATCCTTAAGAGTAAAAAATATATAGATGCAGATTTAATGATATAAAATTTGATTATAATTGTAATAAAATATGATTTTGATGAGATGGGTGTCACATAACCATAGCAAGGGCCATGTAAGAAAGTTATGCTTTTAACCAAATAAGAGGTAAACAAGAAAAGGTACTACTCAAAGCATTGCACTTGCAGTTGATAGCAGGTGTTAGTACATAACTAATGAGATTTGATTATATCACAAGACCAAGAGGAAGATATGGATGAAATATTCTCATAATCTTAATGTCGACATGACATAGGGATTTGAGATGTAACCTATATGTGGGAAGAAGGTTCTCCAAATGTGGTGTTCCTTAAATTTATGCCCGATAGCCGATACTGCCGCTCTAGGAAAATGGGAAAGAACAATAATAAGAAGAAAGCTTATCAATGCGGGGGAAGCTTTGTTATAATGTCATAACAAAAGAGTAGTCATCCTTCAAGGGTATGGTCTACTATATATACAATATAGATGGTGAGAATGATAGCCATCCTTCGAGGGATCGATCTATTTTAATTTTTCTTTGATTTTGATTTGTATGCTTTTGTTTTTTTATTTACATGAACAGTTGTCCTTTGAGGGATCAATTTGCTTTTGGATAACTTTTGACTTCTTTTTGCATGCATGGATGTTATCTTTACATGGGGGAGAGCTAGGGATAGCAAAGTAAACCACTTAGGAGGGGATAATGATGGTACAGGAGACACCCAATACCCTTTACATGACTACCATAGGAGAATGAGAGGGTGATGGATGTAATGATTACTAGGGTTCTCACCGAATGGGAGAACTTATCCATATTGAATATGCTATAAGTAGAGCCATTGTACTTATATTCAAGGTCATATCAAAGTAGTGATAGTAGACCACATAATTCATATCATTACCATGATAGATGGAAGTGGATAATGGTGGAGACATGGTCTAAAGATAAGACTATGCTCATAAGTGTGTGTACTAAGAATAAAATGGTCATAAGTGCAATGCGTTAAGGGGTTTGATCTCTGGTTTACCATCAAGAGAAGCTAAACGATAAGCCCCAGACCCATACTTATGTGTGATAATATATGGTCTGATCCAGTTGGGAGAAAATTTTCCCGTTGGCTCCTTTCTAAGGTAGTGACATTTTGATTTTCTTTTAAAACTAAGTCACCTATTTTAAAATCACATTCTTTGATGTGTTTATTAAAATCCCATTAGCTACGATCTTGATAGACATGATGGTGCTCAAGAGCAAGAAGGCGACACTCATCTAATAACTCAAGTTGCATTAGATGTTCCTGGCGATAATCTTCATCATAAATGAATTTACGAAGAGACACACGTAAAGATGGAATTTGGACTTCAAGGGGAAGAAGAGTTTCGGAGCCATACACCAGAGAAAATAAAGTAGCCCCTGTGGAAGTGTGAATCCATGTCTTAAATCTATTTAACAGACTTAGGAAGGATCTAAAATGAAATAGTAGGATTGGGGAAGGAGGCCGAGTAGTGTTAGAAGAACCAAAGACTCAAAGGAGAAGAAACAGTGAAAGTTCTAAGTCTTCGGGCTCAAAATAGTTCAGAAAGAGTCCAAAAATCAACTATGGATGGGCCAACAGACGATTCCAAGTTTCCCAATGGTGCATCTCCAAAGTCGAATATGAAAAGGAAGGCTCAAACGAGTGCCGAGCCTCCACGTGTCCCAGTCCAAAGCGGGGACAGAGTCAACAGAGTCAAAAAGCAAACATGGGCCCAAGGAACTAAGTATAGATAACTCGGCGGAAAGTGACAAGTGTTGGCTCATTGTAATTCCAAGATGAGAGCCCAAGGTGGAGATGCCAATTTTGTCCCTCTTGGTCGATAGTTTTGGCTAAGATATTTCGAAGAGTTTTATTATTTGCCTCACTTATTGGCATTAGCTTGAGGATAATATGGGGAAGAAAATCTAAGTTGGATCTTAAATGCATCGCCGATCTTTTTAAGGTCCTTATTTTTAAAGGACTTCCCATTGTCCATAATAAGTTTATGTGGAACACCAAAGCGGCAAATGATATGTTGATATATAAAATTAATGATTGGGCCAGATTTAGTAGAGGTGAGTGGGATTTCCTCCACCCATTTAGTGAAATATTCAGTAGCAGTGATGATAGAATGATGTTGTTGTGATGAACGGGATTTATTAGACCAATAAGATCAAGGCCCCATTGCGAAAAGGGCCATAAATCTTGGGCAGGCTGTAAAGCTTGGCTAGGAACATAGATAAGATTAGAGTGTTGTTGACATCTTACACACTTCTTGACATATTCACAACAATCATGATTTAGAGAAGGCCAATAATAGCCAAGATGAAGAACACGTTTGGCAATAGATAATCCACTAAAATTCCCACCACAAATACTATCATGGACTTCTTGGATAGCTCTAGAGGCTTCATGGGATTGAAGGCATTGGAGAAGGATACCATCAAACCCATGCTTATAAAGAATACCGCCAAGGATTACATAACGAGTAGCACATTGGATAAAATATCTCCTAGCATTTTTAGAAAGATCAAGGGGAGTAATGGATTTGGATAAATAATCAAAAATTTGTGAATACCAGAAGGTCGACAAATTAGATTCAACTAGATGAATCTAAGATATGTCATAGAATGGTTGTTTACGATGATGTATAATAACCGAAAGCTTGGACTCTTGCATTGTCCAAGGGATAAGGGCCACAAGGGATGCCATTGTATTAGCAAAACGATTGGTCAAACACATGACAAATTGAATAGTGTAAGAATCAAAGGATTTAAGAAGATGATGAGAAATATCACGATATTGTTGTAAAATATCATTTCTACACTGATACTCTCCAGTGACCTGCTTTATTACTAGTTCAGAATCACCAAAAATGTCAAGAATATGGACACCTAGAAATATAGCAGTTTCTAGTCCTAGTATAAGGGTCTCGTATTATGCCATATTATTTGTACATTTAAAATCTAATTTAAAAGCTAAGAATATTGGGGAATCCCTGGGATGAATAAAAAAACTCCTGCCCCGCCTTGCGCCGACATTTAGAACCATCGAAGAAAAGATTCATTTTAAGGGGATCATGATGAAATTGATTGATTGATTCATCTGGGAAGTGATTAGAAGGAGTCTATGTATTGGAAAGAGGGGCTTCTGCTAATTGATCAACAATAGCTTGACCCTTAATTGCCTTTTGAGGAATGAATTCTAGGTCAAATTTGGCCATGAGAAGGAGCCATTAGGTGATGCGATCATTGTGATATGGCTTAGAATGCATTACTTTGAGAGGTTGAAAGTTAGTAACAATATAGGTTTTATGATTAAGAAGATAGTGTCGAAGTTTTGATGCAATGAAGAAAATAGTGCAACACAATTTCTCCACTTCAGAGTATCATGTTTCACAATCATGAAGAGTATGACTGATATAATAAACATTCTATTCACGTCCTTGATCATCACGGTGTGCTAACATAGCTCCTAGAGCATGATCAGTTATAGAAATATATAAATAGAAGGGCTCCCCTTCACATGGAGGTGTGAGTACCGGTGGAGATAACAGATATCGCTTAAGATCTTCAAAATCCTTTTGACAGTTTTGGTCCCAATCAAAGGTTATGTCTTTTCAAAGAAGGTGATGAAAGGGATGACAACGATCAGAAAGTTGCGATATGAAATGACGAATAGATTGAAGTCGACCTTGAAGACTGTGAAGTTGCTTGAGATTGGAAGGAGGAGGCATTTCAAGAATTTCTTTGATTTTTGCGGGTCAACCTCAATGCCTCTGATAGAGACAATGAAGCCAAGGAGTTTTCCAATAAGAACTCCAAAAACACACTTCGTCGGGTTGAGGCGAACTAAGAAATGAATGAGATGCTCAAAAGTATCTTAAGGACCGAGAGATTATTACATCTATGTTTATATTTTGCTAAGAGGTCATCAACATAGTCCTCCATAGTTTTATGTAAGAGGTCATGAAAGATATACGTCATGGCTCGTTGATATGTAGCCCCAACATTCTTTAAACCAAAGGGCATGACACAATAACAAAAGGTACCCCATGGGGTGATAAAAGATGTCTTGTGTTGATCTTCAGGTGCAATCAGAATTTGGTTATAACCAGAAAAACCATCCATTAAAGAGAGCATCTCATGTCCCACTATAAGATCTACAAGTTGATCAATACTTGGAAGAGGGAAATCATCTTTAGGACATACGAGGTTAAGATCTCAAAATTTAGTACATATACGAAGCTTTCTAGATGCTTTTGTGATGGGTATGATGTTAGAAACCCATTGGGGATAATCAATGGGAATAATGAAGTTGGTAGATAGGAGACGTTGCAATTCTTCTTTCACAAGAAGAGCAATTCAAGGATGCATTCGATGAAGCTTTTGTCTAACTAGTTTGGCGTTGGGGATGACAACGATGTTGTGGACAATGATGGAGGGATCAAGACCCGACATGTCCAAATATGACCATGCAAATGCTTGGCTATGTTTGGACAAAAATGAAGTGAAGGCTTCGAGCTCTTGAGGTGTCAAAGACTGACCTATTTTAAGGATGTGGTGTTCTGAGGATCTCAATAGTAATTTTGATAGTGGATTCATTCAGGAGATTGGATTTTTCTAGTGGATGAGTTTTCTGATCTTGAGAACCTTCATCTCCCATGTAGGAGAGAATGGAAGTGTCATCATCACATTGAAGAATGTCAATGATAGGGGAATCTTCCTCTACCATCTCTAGGATATTTAAGGGGAAAAGACCGGGTTTCATTTTTAGCTTGATAAGTCACCGGTCTGAGAAAGATGGTGGAAATAAAAAAATTAGGGGGAATAGGAACCATATCATCTTGATCTGGATCTGTGAGATAATTGGATGGAGAAAAATCATTATCTGAGCTGGAAGGATAGTTGGAAGGAGATGAGATATTATTTGAATCTATAGGATAGTCAAACAGAGAAGAAGTGTGTTTTGAATTGGTAGTATATCCGGATGGAGAAGAAGTGGATGAATCAAGATGAATGGGAGAAGATGCAGATGTGTCGAAGGGTGTATGGTGGGATCATTATATCCCAAACCAAATTTTTGGCATGATTCATGGGCTTGGGCAAAGATATTTCCGTGAGGGCCTTGTTCATAGCACCCCAAACCAAACCCCTTCCATGCACAATGATAGAGGTATGTGTGAGCAAAAGATGGTTTACTAAGAAATCTGAAATTTCATGTATATCGTTTAGTATGAAAGTGATTTCTAGTATGAGAAGAAGGTTGATCAAGGCCGCCATATACTAAATTAGTTTTGAGGGAAGAAGGGCCAAACGAGACAATTTCCCCAACATTTGATTGATACATAGGGGCCTTATCAGGGTGGCCGATGAATTGGGAGAAGGAAGGGTATTGAGAGTGAGGAGTTGATATTCCCCTAAAGAAAGATTTTGCATTATAGTATCAGAAGAATCCATATGAGGTAAGGTAGATGGAAGTACAAAAGAACTGGTGGATGCATCGAGAAAGAGAAATTAGTTTTAGGAACAAGGACATCTTTAGGTCTGTAGATCATGTGACATGTCTTGGAAGGAGGGATCTCAACCTGGAAGAGCATAAGTGGTCCCTTCATGTTCATATTTGATACAACGATGAAGAGTAGATGGATGTAATGCATGGCATGAATCCAAGGATGCCCCAGTAAGAGATTATATTAGAATTCTCCTTCAATGATGTAGAAAAGCTCATGGAGGAGTTTATGGCCGACACGGATAGGAAGAACAACCATTCCTAATGGGGGAGTGACAGCATCATTAAAGCCACGAAGAATGGTAGGAGACTTGGCAACAATGGTATTGGGAAATTTGAGCTGATTGAAGGTATGAGAAGAAATGATATTGATATCTGGCACCATTGTCAATCATGGTTCAATGGATGCAGGTGTCATTGATATGGACTATGATGAACAATGGTAGATCATGTTCTTCTTGTGGTATCCTAGGGATTTCTAAACTTTCAAATGATATGATAACAGAGATGTTGCAAAGGTATGAGCTAAATCTTTAAAAGATAGGGCTCATCGGATGATACTGGATGTGTTGCAAGACCTCCATAAGATCTTGTTTATGGTGTGGAGAGTTTTGGATAAGGTCATAGAGTGACATTTTGACAGGGGGCCTAGTGAAGTTGTTTAATAATGGTGTGTTTAATGGGGAAGGACTCGGGAGGCCGAATAGATACCTTGGCTTTAGAAGAAGATGAAGATGTTGTTGTGGGATGATTGGTAGGAGCAGTGATGACAACCTTTGGCCATGATGGAGGTGCAGAGGTAGCAAGATCCTTAGGAGGAGGGATAGCGACATAAGTCTTAGGGGAAACGGTGAGGTAGAGTCAAAATTAAATGACTTTGAACGGATGTTTATCCAATAGCGTTGTTTATAAGAGTAGGAAAATCCTTAGGATCATCCTCTTTTGATAATATTTTGTGGCATCGTTGGTTATATCTTTATTTGGTAGTGGAATACTGACAGGATTTCTTAATGAAAAGGGTGGTCGAGATGTTTGAATAGATGCATGTTGGGATGTGGAAGTTGATGGAGGAGATGGTAGAATTGGTTTTTCATCGTTAATATTTTCATTGAAAAAATGATGCACGATGGCTTGGAGAGATTTGCAATGTTCAGTGTCATGTCCAGGGGCACGATGAAATGCGCAAACAAGATTGGAATTAAACTAGGAAGGCCTTGGCACATTTGGATCAAAAATTTAATTGGCGGTAAGGTGATGGCTGAGGCTTGGAGTAGTTGGTGAAACATAGTGGTATAATAACCTGGTGTTATCAACAAAGAACTTTGGAATGATGTCTGGGAAGGTGGTGATGTAATAATGGCTTTAGACATTGTTTTAGATTTGGAAAGGGAAGATGAATGTGCTTGATGCGGGATAGTAGTGGAAGACACAGACGCCTTTGAATTTTCTTTAAGATATTGGTTGGAAAAGGGTGGTTGCATTGTTCTAGTAGTAGTATGGGTTGTTAGTGAAGGGAAGGTTCCTAAAATGGAAGAGGAAGATGAGGGGTGTGGTCCTAAAATAGAAGGAGATGGTGTGGTTTCTAGGGAGCTACTATCGGGAATAGTGAGGTCTACTTTTCAACGAGGATGTGAAGGAGAACACTTGGGAAATGGGGGTCTAGGTCTTGTATATGAATGGGGATTGTTAGAGGGAATGACAAGAATCTCTACAGGAGGAACTAGAGATATTGAAGTGGATATTTTTGGGGACTACGCCGATGTGTGAGTATCTAATGGTATAGAAGAAATGGGATGATAATTTGAAATTAAGGAAAGCTGGAATGTTTTCCAAAAATCATCAAGTAATGACATGGTCATGGAAGAGGGAGATGAGATAGATGAATGTAAAATAGTAGATGTAGTAGGTGTTGGTAAAAGTGTAGAAAGAGGGATTGGAAGTGAGGCTAAGGATGAGATAACAGGTAGAGGTGGGATAATTTTTGATAAGGTGTTTAGATTTAATGGAGTAGATGTAAGAGGCAATGACACAAAAATGATATTTGCACCTGAGGAGGGGGTGGTAGGTGTGGAGATAGGCATGAGTATAGGAAGGGGTGCCGAAGTGGGCATGGATGTAACTAATGTTGGTGTGGAGATGAATGTTGATGCGTTTGTGGATGTAGATAATGTGTCAAAGGGGACTAGTGTAATGGTTGATGAAGATGGTAAACTTGTGGAGGAAACTAGACTTTTATCACCAACGTGGATAGTGTTTATGGTGTGGGTACTAGGGGTTTGAGATATAGAAGTAGAGGCATTCGGTTTGTTGATGTGGGTGTATGATTTGGAAATGGTTGTTTAAAAATATCTAAAGGTTGATTGGGTGAGGCATTCGGGTTATCCACTTGAAGTTCTCCCTGATCGATGAGTCTTTGGACAGAATCCTTGAACATCTAACATTTTTCTATGTCATGTCCTCGACTTGATGATACTTGCAATAGTGATCCTCTCGATACCACATAGGTCATGGTCTAGATTCATTAACAGGTTGGATAGGCGGTAGTGTGATCAAGTGTGTTGTTATCAATTTTTCAAAGATGGCACTTGTATGATTCTCCTAAGGGAGTATAATTGGGCATTGGCCATGTGAATCATTGTTGAGTTACTATGGTAGATGTCGGGGTAGGAGATGATTTAACAATGATGGCGTTGGCAGTTGTCTTTGATTTATCATTTGATATGGATGGTCTGACAAATTCAGTTTTTGGCTTATTTGTCTTTAATTTTAAATGCCCCTATTCTATAAAGCACGTGTCTCAAGCTTGTGGGCCATGGTGAAAGCTTCTTCAAAAGTGTGAAATGATTGGATTTGCAAGGTCGATGAAATATTCTTAGCACAAGAGCACATGAAGAGCTCGATGAGGTCAGTTTGAGGAAGTGGAAAAGATAATTGGTTTATCATATTGTGCCATCATGTGATGAAATCCGATGGATTCATCTTCAATTGGTGGATGGTATACAGATCATTGATGGTTATTTTGCGCACAATATTAATGGAGAAGTGCTCAAGAAATAATTGTGCAAGCTGAGAAAAATAAAATATGGATTATTGGGGAATATTATTATACCACTCTAAGGCAGGACCAGCCAAATACATGGGGAAAGTATGAAGCATAAAGTCTTGGTCATGCACAATGAGATAACACGTATGTTTAAATTCTCGAGATGTTGTTGAGGGTCCTCCTTGTTGTTAAATTTGGTGAACTTTGGAAATTCCCAGTGTGGAGGATATGGTTTCATGGGCACGGATGGATGGATGGGTTCATTACATATTTGTTCATAAGACAATGTGATTTTGGACCCTAACGTAGCAGCCTCTAGGTTGGCTAACCGACCTATCAAGATTTGCATGGGGTCATTAGGAAGTGCCTGTTGAGCAGTGAAAGGTGGTGGTTGGACTTGCATGTGTGGGTATCTGAGGGACTTGGTATGGGTGAGTGTAAGCTATGTGTTGTGGTTGAGGTGGTTGTTGATAGAATGTGTGTTGGTGGGAAATAGGGGCATGGTATGATTGTTGAGATTGTGCAGGTTGTTGAGGTAACTGTTGAGTGGGGATATGGGTATATGCGGGTTGATAGACTAGAAATGACACTGTATGTTGCAAAGGTATTGTTGGAGGAAGTTGAGAAGTAAGGGTATAGACTTGTGATGTAGAAGGAATTTGTTGTTCGAGATAAGGGATTTGACACATGGGATGGTTGAATGAAGGTACCAGTGACCATCGAAGTTGTCGTAGTGATAGGGATGGCAGTCACGATAGTCATGTTGATGTGAGGAAGATTGGGCGGAATGGGCATGACTACCTGGGTGGTCTAGTGTGTCGATGGGTTGGTGGAGGATGACACAAAATCATGTAAGGCCACAGACTGAGGAATTTTAGAACTAGTACTATAAGGATAGACCTGCTGAAGTGGTGGGCCATCCAGAGGAAGGTGTATGTATCTTCTTAAAAGATAGTCTTGAAGGGCCACAGGTTGGTGTCAAGAATTTTTCTAAATTCTGGGTCCCCAAGAGGGAAGATGGAAGTACCAATAGGCTTTGATCTGACAAAGGGCAGAGAAGTGGCTAGCCTAGATGGGATGGAATGTTGGTCTAATACCACAGTGTGGCCGAAAGATATTGAATGAGGTATATTGGTGAGAGAATGGGTGCATGTGAGTGAGATAGGAAGAAGCATGGATGATGAAGTTGTTGATGTAGTGATTGATTGGGATGAAGCACTGTGTGTGGCGAGGTTGTGTTCCATCTTTTTAGCAGTGGATCGAGTGATTACGAGCATAAAAAGAAAATTACTGTTATATTAACAAACAAGTGAGGCAAACGATTTATTTTTATTTTTTTGGTTTTGTTTTTAATTAAGAACACATGTGTAAAGAGAAAAAAATAAAATGGCTGGAAGAGGACCTAGAAGAAGGTAAACTATGTTTGGTTTCAGGTAAGTTATGGTTGGAAATGTCTGAAATGGTTCTGTTGGGTGATCAAATCCCAATCAATGAACCAGGTGCAAGGAATGTTTCGATGTGTTGATTAATTTGTGAAATTTTAGGCAGTGTGTGATGATAGGTGTGATGCAAAAATTTAACCCCTAGTTACACTATGTGAGCAGTAGAATGCACAAGTTCATTTTACTCCCAAAATTGAAATATGAAATTCGATGCTGATAATCATCCAAAAAATGACAGTACCATGTAGAAAAGAGGAAATAGGGAAAATTGAGAATACATGTATATCACTTTTCCTTTTTATCTGACAACAAGTTGAGCCAAGTGTAAGCTTTAAGTAATCTAGAAAGCACCTTTTGTCGTATCTAGGTAAATGATGTTTGAAAGTGATAATCGGTGATCGGAATGTCCAAGGACCTTATGACTGCATATGAGGTTGACAAGAGACGATTGGCGATGTGGTTTGAGTTTAAGATTTAATCTTTGACAACACAATCCTGTAAAAGCAAGTATGAAAATTAGTGGATATGACCCAAAAGAGATAAAAAGATAAATAAATTAGAATAAACAAATTATCGAGGCTATTCGAATACAAGTTAAATTATAAATTAATGATGAAATAACTATGATTAAATAATGAACAGATGATGATCGTAACTCCCAAATAAATACTCAATGTAAATTGTAACATGGAATGATAAACAATATAATGTGATAATGTATTTAAAATAATAAATTATGACATGCACTATTCAAATGACAAATCAACTTTAGACTATAAAAATAAGCGAGAAATTAATACAATAAAAATTAAGCTCCTAAACGGAAAACTAAAAAATCATGTGATTATGTATGTTGCATTTATTTAGTTGTCTATCAAATCTAAACAAATGTTAACAAAACTAATATATACGTATTTTATACTAATGATATATATTTGAATGTCAGATGTTAATAGATTATACAATGAGATAAGATGTCTAATTAATGGGACAGGAAAAAGAAATATCTCATCTAGCTTTTTTATTGACATCAATTTTGTTCACTTTAGGTACTTCATGGTTGGTCCTACTGCACATGGACCTAGCTTTTTACGTGTATGATGATCACAAAAAAATCTAAACGAGAAATGTATAATTGGCCATGGGTTCTCCACATGGGATTTGTAAATGTGTTCCAAAGAATTGTCAATTAATTGCTATAAAATGTAAAGCTTGCGTGGATTTGAAACTGTGTTAGGAACAAATGAAAGCATTCAACGGTGGAAATTTGGTGAATCGACCACAATGGAGCCGATTTAGAAAAGAGACTTTTTCATCGTTGAACCTTACTTCAATGTTGAACGGTATTGTCTATCTACTGTATGTTTTAAAGAATTATAAACCAACCGCTAGACTTTCAGTGGCATTGCTTATCAAAGGTGTCATGTATTCTAAAAAATTGTAAGTCAATTATTCTAAAGAGACTATATAGTCGCTGCCTTCAAAGTTGGTTGAGTCTTCACACGTACGATGAGAAATGATACATGGACATGGTGCTTATAATGAAAATCACAGAAAAATTGTAACAATTGTGGTATTTAAATCATACGGGATGTGGCACGTCTATAATGAGAATCACAAAAAAATCTAAACGGGATGTGGCTCGTTCATAATGAGAATCACAAACAATGTAAACGGGAAATATATAGTACTCTGCTCGCAGACAATCTAAACGAGAAGAGGATGATATTACGAGAGTTATTTATATATGTATTTGAAATAATTGTGAATCAAATGTTATGAGATGTTACGCTTGCATGGATTGGAATCTGCACTACAAATTGTTCTAAAGAATGGTAATGTTGTGATATTGGCTGATAATAATTGTTACAGTCAGCGTCTATAAAGCTCTCTTAGACGTGAAGCTGAAAACAGTTGAAAGTATAAGCATCGGGATTTTTCTCGAATGGGGTTTGTGGAAGCAAAAACTGCAGAGGAAAGGGGAGACAGGGCAGAGAATCCGACCGACCAGAGAGGAAAGGAGAGGATGGATAACAACACGGGGCAGGGTGCAAGAGTGGAGGACTCAGTGTGGGAAGGTAGATGGTAGAAGAGGTCGGTTGGAGTGGCTGAGTGGAAGAGTATTGAGGATTAGGTGGCTAGGGAATAGTAGAGGATAGGTACGTGTGGGAAGAAAAGAATGGATGGAATGAGTGGTCTCGGGAGGAGAAGGGTAGGTCAGTTAGGGGAAATAGGGAATAAGGTGGAGATGGGGTAGTGTAGGGTAGGGTTAAGATTTTTTATTTTTATTTTTATTTACTTTTAATTATTATTATTATTTATTATATATATATATTATATATATATATATATATATATATATATTATATATATATATATATATTATTATTATTAAAAATAGCAATAACAATAAGATTTTACCTAATTATAAATAAATTAATAACAAGGCCTTTTCAAACAGAAATCAACGTACCTTAATGGCGACATAATCGATTACATGTACGCACCACAACACCTGGACGAAGATAGTACCAAAGAGCCTACAAGTGGGTGAGTCTACAAACGACAACTACATAACACATATCTAGATTGACATGATGTCATACTTTCAATAATATAAAATACAATAATTGTTATACATACGACACCTATACAAAGTGAGCAAGCAAAAACATGACCAAAACTTGGATCTGGTCCCACCGGGCATGCCAAATGTTGATCGAGTTTCCATCTTCTTGTCCAGATGAGTGTACGAGTAATCAAGAAACACTAAACAACGTCGAGTATATAAGGGCTTAGTACCTTGGAGATGACGATGGATGATACGGGCGCAAAGTTGATGTCAAACTCCTCGGTGTGATCCCAGTAAACCTGCAACTTACATACACTAAAGAAAGATTGATTAGAGATTTTATGTGGGGATGCTTGACAAAGAAGATCCAGAAGTGTTAACTCCCTCGGTGGCTATCAACCCCGTGTGATAAGAATAATAATAAAATAGAGTCCAAACAAATAATATGCAAATTGATAAACAAAAGAACTTGAAAGATGTCAGTATGCAAATGGTGTTATTGATTAGATGCATGCAACATGAATCTCACCACATGAACCAGATCATGAGTAGAGTATCATGGAAATTCCACATGTTATCACCAAGATAGAATAATAATGATATTATGATAAAATGGCTAAAATTTCTCAGCATTCACCCAAATTTCCTAACTTTTTCTTCCTCTTCTTCAAATATGGGGAAAAACCTATATTTATAGCTTTAGATGTGAGGTTAGATTGGGGTTAAAAATTAACTGGGTTGGGTTGAGTAACCCGAGTTAGGGTTATGATGTGATCACGTGGGGACCACGGATTGAATTATTAGATGGAGTGGGGAGAATGATTGACATGGTGGGGAGATAAAAGATTCTATTTAAAAAAGGTGTCGAATAGGTGTATTAATACCCATGGATTAATAATTTGTGAGAGATGGGGATAATGTCAAAAGTTGAATTATCAAATGGGTCTACATGGAGCCCATTTGATAATTAATTAAGCACATGGATAGGATTTCATTTAATTTAAGAAAAAGAGATGCGAGAATGGAAATTTTATGAATGTAATATGACGGAGGGGCGCTATACCCAAAAATAGGTGTCTACATATACAATAATATAATTCCACCCATATTAATGTGGAACAATATTAATAATTCCTAACATTCCCCCTTAGTGTGAACATGGGGAAAACATCCACACACTCATGTGTAGTATGATCACCCATGTGAAACATGTCCTATAATTTGAATCATGATCTTGATTAAAAAAATGCTCTATCCTTCCATGGTTTTAAACAAAGCTTACCACAAACCTTGACATGAACATGCCCCATCAACTCGTCGACCTCATGTGGTTTTCTAGATCCTCTCACAAACCCTTTAAAGATCCATGAACTGATTTACTCTGGTGCTTTTTTCCACCACTATGCTTGTACATCATGGAATTATATAGGAATCACATCTCACTTATTATAAAACTACACAATTTAACATATACAAGAAGGATTTCACATTACTTCCTATAATAATCACAATGTTCTTAGTTGCAGTCATTGTTATTGATTGCTACCACTTGATCTTGAACAACATAGGAAACTGCCACTACCACTGGAAGATTCCTTTGAATTTAGTTGTTTTAGGTGTAGAATGGAAATGGAACATTGGTGTCATGTTCCCCACCAAAATGTGAAATTTTGACACACAAACATTGAGAAGAAAATTGTATAAAGACATACAACCGATCGATCTTGTTGCACATGGTCACCATTACAAGTGAACGTATTCACAAGCGGGAATTCTCTAATGAATTATGACACTCATAGGATCACATCAATTAGAGGATCACCGATCATCTATGCTCTAACAACACTCTTTTTCCAGCTTCAAAACCACACAAAACGGAACACCGAAAACACACTACAAATAGTGAAAGAAAATACTCACACCACGAAAGTGCCACCATAGGAAAATGCATCCCCATCATTGGAGACTAATGAGACGTTTTGATCAACCTCCATCCTTGTTCCCTCCAACCTCTAATATCATGCTACTAGTTCAACGAATTTGGATTTTGAGGATCATGAAGCACAATTACAACTCTCCTTTCAACTCAGATGTCGGGTTACATTGAAAATACATCCAACTAAAAGTGAGGTAATTTTTTTTATTTTAACAATTTTTTAACTCGAGTCTAATATCAATATTGACGATATCAATTCTAATATGACCTAGAAAAAAATTTTACTCTTCTTTTGTCATATAAAACAACATATAGGCCTAGTTTCATAGTGACATAGTTCCTTCAACATAAATGATGAGACCGACCGATGACATACACACCCAATACACTATATTAACGTAAGATCCAAAACATGACCACTAATAATTTATGATGAACTATCACTCACACAAGACATGGACTATATTTAAACAATTTACTACCATGTGGATAACAAAGAATAAAGGACCGGTCAAATAAACATGCAAATCCCAACCTTATACTTGTTGGATATGAGATTTATAGAGATACAAAATGTGAAGGTGTTGACTCGAGATGTGGACACATCGTGGTAGAGATGGTTAGTTGGTTTGTCTCCTTCTAACTCACATAGAAGCAAAGAATGTCAATAGTGAATGTAATAAAATAGAAAATGTTGTTTCTCACGATTTAACCTTCCACACACTCTCCCCTATGCCAATGTGAGTTTGATCTGGGTCTAAAGACATTGCCAAACTTCATCGAGATCAAATTCTTACCAAATTTTATGGTATATATCAGCAGATCTTACATGGTGAATTAATAGAATCAAATTGTCTAGGAATATATTTCCAATGCCGATTTGATTAATGTGTCGATGTCAAATATGAGATTCCATATCTCTCACCTAAGATGATTGATCCTCAAGCTCTAATGTACTATGTAGATATATATACAATGTGATGCAAATCCTCTCTCTGCACTCTCGGGTTTAGCAAATACTAATGCAAGATAGCATCAACTTGTACTCATTTACGTAGATCCTCCCATGAGGTAACATGTTGTCTTTGAAGGTGAAAGATAGAACACACCAACTTTGATTTCGTATTGAATATGTGGAGTCTAACTATAAGATGAAGTGGCGCTTTGCTTTTTCCTTGATTTTGGGAGGAATAGATGGTCATGGATAAAAATAACATTATCTTATTAATAGAAGGGAATTGTCCTTTTATGTTTATCTTATTTATATGCATGTCTTATTTATAAGCATGCTATATTTAGGTTTTTTTGTCGAAGAAAATTTTTACAAAGAGGTGCACAAGTTATATATTTGTGCATGGATTTACTCTTTGTATTATGAAAAAGAGAGAGAATTGTATTGTATTCCTCGGGACTGAATAAAGGAGAAAGTTTTCTTGTTTCTAGTGGATGTAGCCCACATTGGATGAACCAAGTTAAATCTTGGGTTTATCTTATGATTTCATTCTTACATTATTTCTATTTTAACTCCATTTTATTGTTCATCTATGTTTTGATCCTAACAATGATATCAAAGTAGGATTTTTTTGTAGAAAAACTCACATGAGGGTTTCTTGTTTGAGTGGGAGCAATGGCGTAAGATATCAAGTTCAAGTTTAAGAAGTTTAACAGACAAAACTTTCAGCTTTGGAAGATGCAAGTGGAGGACTACCTATATCAAGGATCTCTACCTACCATTGAACAGAAAGCTTTGAAACCGTCAACTAAGAAAGATGAAGAAGGGGATGTTTTTATCGAAGACATTGGGAATGATACAATTGTGATGGGAAGCTTCGGTAGCTTTCAATATTTGTACAGAAAAGACAACGGTGGATCTAATGGAAAATTGGGTAAATTGTATTAAAAACCCTCAACCTCCAATAAGGTATATCTCATGAAAAGTTTTTTAATATGAAGATGTCGATGGTGATTTAGTAAATTATCATTTGAATGAATTCAACACGATTACTTGATCAATTACGATATGTAGGAGTAAGTTTTGATTATGAAGTTAGAGCTCTTTTGATTTTGTGCTCATTGCTTGAAAGTTGGAATAATTTGGTTATGGATGTGAGTAATTATGTTTCTCGGTTCAAACACTTTAAAGTTTGATGATGTTATTGGTGTGATTCTTAGTGAAGAGATGAGAAGAAAAATCAAAGATGAGTCATCTATTAATGCTTTGAGTGTAAAAACAAGGGAAAACAGAAGGAAAAATTAAAAGGTTCGACACCGTGGATAGTCTAAGAAGGGCGTATCTAAATCTAGAAGCGAGGATGGTATCTTTGGAATTGTAGAAAAGGAAATGCAAAGAAATATTGTTGGTCTTTAAAATCAGGGAAAGATCAACAAGAAGGGAGCAAAGAGGAAAACGTAGCAGGTGATGTGTTACAATATGCTCTTATTCTTTCTTTAGATAGTAAATCATAATCTTGGGTTTTAGATTCTGGTGCTTCATTTCATGCAACTCCTCATAGACAATATTTTCAAGATTATGTTCAAGGGAATTTTTGGCAGGTATATCTTGGTGATAATGAGCCATGTAACATTGTTGGAAAAGGTAGTGTTCATGTTAAATTGTATAATGGAAACACTTGGATGTTGAAGACTATCAGGCATGTTCCTAGCTTGAGGAGGAATCTAATTTCTGCAGGGAAATTAAGAGATGAGAGTTGTATGGTTATATTTACAACAAATTCTTGGAAATTTACCAAGGCTTCTCTTGTGGTAGCAAGAGAGTAAGAAAGTAGTTACTTTGTATTTATCCACTGTTAGTACTTGATCCATCTTCTATTTTATCTACTACATGTATAAACACAACTCTATGGCATCACGAGTTGCCCATATGAGTAAGAAGGGGATGAAGATTTTACATTCATAGGGAAAGTTTCATATTTGAAAAACATATACCGGACTTTTGTGAGCATTATGTGTATGGGAAACAAAATCGTGTGATATTTCTCAAGGTTGGATCAACCAATAAGGAGCACAAGTTAGAGCTTGTTCATATGGATGTGTGGGGCATGACTAAGGTATTTTCTCTTGGTGTTTCACGGTATTATGTTACTTTTATTGATGATGTTATACTAGGAAGGTTTGTATTTAGTATATAAAGAAGAAATCGATGTATTTAATACTTTCAAGAAGTGGAAATCTTTGGTTGATAATGTAATAGGTTTGAAGTTAAAGTGTCTCGATCATATAATGGTGGAGATTACTACAACAATGAATTTAATAACTATTTTTCACATAATGGAATCCATAGGGTGAAGATAGCCTTCCTAGAACACCACAATAGTATGGTGTGTTAGAAAGAATGAACATGACTATTATCGAGCATGCAGGGAGCATGAGATTACATGTTGGATTACCTTATATCTTTGAGTGGATGGTGTAGATACTGCGCTATGAAGGTGGAGTACAAAGGACCTTCAAGTGCTTTGGAAGGTGGAGTAGCGAGAGGAGGTTTGGACCGATAAGTGCGTTTACTGAGGTTGAAGGAAGAAGAAGGTGAAAAAAAGAGGTATAAGGAAAGAATTTTTTGAAGGGATTTACATAGGAAAAAGGTATAGAGTTTGATGAAATTTTCTCACTTGTTCTTAAAATGACTTCCATTAGAACTATTTTAAGTTTGGTAGCTTTGAAAGATTTACATCTTGAACAATTAGATGTAAAGATTGCTTTTCTTCATGGTGATTCGGAGGAAAAATATATATGGAGCAGCCATAGGGATATGAAGTCGGGGGGAAGGAGACTTTGGTGTGTAGATTGAAGAAGATCTTGTATGGCCCTAAGCAATCTCCAAGATAGTGGTATTTTAGATTTGACAGTTCATGATAGAACAAGATTAATCTAGATGTCATTCTGATCACCGTGTTTATTTTAAGAGAGTATATAATGGCACCTATATTATCTTGTTGTTATATATGGATTACATGCTTGTGCCATGGTCAAAATTGCAGGATATAAATGAGTTAAAGAGGTAGTTAGCCAATACATTTTCCATGAAGGATTTAGGTGTAGCAAAGAAATTTCTTAGCACGAGAATCAATAGAGACATAAAGAGTAAAAAAATAAATTTTTCTCAAGAATAGTATGTGAACAAGGTGTTGGAAAGGTTTAGGATGAAGGATGAAAACCAAGAAACACATGATTATTAGGGCACTTCAAGTTGAGTAAAGAACAATGTCCTAAAACACATGAAGAGATTGAATATATGTCTAGAGTTTCATATGCTTCAACAGTTGGAAGTTTGATGTATGTTATGGTATGAAATAGACCAAGAATTTCCCATGCAAAGTGAGTTGTCATCGAGATACATGAGTAATCCAGGAAAGGAGCACTGGAATGCAGTCCAGTGGATTCTCAAATACTTTAGAGGGACAAGTAGTAGGCGATTGTGATATGGAGGGTCGAGGTTTTCTTACACATATATGTTGATGCAGACATGGCTGGAGATTTGGATGGTATGAGGAGCACCACAAGTTATGTATTCAATGTTGGTGGCACGATAATTAGTTGGATTTCTAAACTGCATAAGATATTTTCCTTGTCTACTACGAGGTAGAGTATGTTGCTACTACGTAAGCAAACAAGGAGATGATATGGATGCAATGTTCATGGAAGAGTTGGGAAAGAAGCAAGTGGATTACAGGTTATTTAGTGACATCTAGAGTGCAATTCATCTTGCCAAGAACTTAGAATTCCATTCGAGAACCAAACATATACAACTCGAGTATCACTTCATTAGATCAATTTTGGAGGATGGATAGCTAATGTTGGAGAAGATCCATACAAGTCAGAATCTTGTTGATATGTTGAAAAATATGGTGAGAAAAGATAAGATGGAAGGTTGTCCGGCTTTGATAATTCTTCAAGATTTATCTTGAAGAAGAGAAAAAATTAGAGAAGAGTCTCGAGGATGAACTCAATAGTGGGTTGCAGCGCTTAGTCTCCAAGTGGGATATTGTTGAAGATGTGGAGTCTAACTACAAGATGAAGTGGTAGTTTACTTTTTCCTTGATTTTGGGAGGAATACATGGCCATGGATAAAAATAGCATTGTCTTATTAATAGACAAGAGTTTTTATTTTTATGTTTATCTTATTTATATGCATGTCTTATTTATAAGCATGCTATATTTAGGTTGCTTGTGGTTGAAGCAAACTTTTACAAAGAGGTGCACAAGTTATATATGTGTATGGATTTACTCTTTGTAATATGAAAAAGAGAGAGAATTGTATTGTATTCCTCAAGACTGAATAAAGGAGAAGGATGGCTTGTTTTTGGTGGATGTAGCCCACATTGGGTGAACCATGTTAAATCTTGGGTTTATCTTATGATTGCATGCTTATATTATTTTTGTTTTAATTCCATTTTATTTCTCATTTGTTTTTTTATCCTAACATTACTGCATTTGATATTATTAGTATACAATGGATGCATTTGTCCCACAATAGTGATTGCTCTAAGTTTTCCACAAAATAATTTATAAACCTTTTTAATTCCCGAGCGTGTCATCATAGAATATGTTACAGCTCAAATGCCTGAAAGAGGGACTCAAATCACCTATTTTCTTATATCCATACCCAAACAATAGGCTTCAGATGTTGTACCAAATAGGTAGCTTATTAAACCACTAATTAATATGCAACTTTAGATGCTATATCGAATACATGATGCCCCTTATCACCAAATTTTTACAAAGTATTTAAATGTGATTTTTTCATGTAATGGGACAACCAAAACCAAGAATGGCTCTATCCCTTCACTATATTTTAAACTCCATAATTTTTAATAGATTTGATATGAATGCTTTGATACTAGATGAAGGTGCAACAAAGATTCACACGGCTCAATAATAATAAAACTCTCCATATTGTTAGAAAAATAATTTAATTTTGTACCCGTTTTATTTTTGGAAAAGATTTTAAAATTTTAAAAAAGCAAAAATGCATAAAACAATAAAAAAGAGGCCTTAGTTTTTGCATGCGTAGAAAAATTCTTAGGAGATTTATTTTTAGCTTGAACTCTCTATATATGAGACATGGTAATTCTTGAATACATATTGTAAGATGAGAACGCTAAAACTTTTTAAGAAAGAACGAAAAGAGCACAACACCGCAATATTTTGATTACGGTTTAATTTTAGTGTTTTAATTTGTTGTGATATAAATCTATATTTGCTACTTTTATTTTTAACTATTCTACAAATTGGTATCGAGCATGAACTTTTTCAATAGGTTTCTAATTGACAGCAAGCTATGGATTCTATATTCAATCTACAGACACCACAATTTACAGAAATAATTACGAGTATTGGTCATTAACCATGAAGACACTATTTAGATCCCAAGATGTGTGGGAAATCATAGATAATAGGTACACAGAGCCCATAGATTCAAAGAACGTATAATACACTCTCGGAAGCAGAGAAAGACACTTTGAAGAAATTAAGAAAGAAATACATAAAAGATCTTTTCTTTATTCATCAAGCCATACATGAAAGCATCCTACCTAGAGTGGCATCAGTTAGTAAAGAAAAATTACATGGGAAACTCTCCAAGTTGCGTATCAAGGTAAAGAGAAAGTAAAAACCACAAAGCTACAATTACTTTGTAGAGATTTTGAAAATATTTCAATGAAAGATTTAGATTCTATAGAATTGTTCTTTAATTTTGTAGTTAGTTTAGTCAATCAAATTAAATATCATGGTGAAACTATTGAAGACAGAAGGATTATTGAAAATTTGCTTAGAATTTTTCCTACAAAATTTGATCCTTTGGTAGTTTTTATTGAAGAAACTAAGGATCTAAGTCAGTTTTCAATTGATGAGTTGCATGCATCACTGGTAAATCGTGAATAGAGGTTGAATAGATCCCATGTAGTCAGTAGATCAATATTTCTCATCACAGTATCGGGAAATCATGGAAGAGGAAGAGACAAATTCACCTGTGTTGAGAGGAAGAAATTCATCTAGAGGACGTAGAATGGTTCATCAAACTCAAGTAGAAGAGGACATAGTCAAGATCACAATCATAATAATTTTAGGTCAGAGTCAGGATAAGTCGCATGTGTAGTGTCACTATTGTAAGAGATATGGGCACTATGCTTATGAATGCAGAAAAGTAGTATGATCAGAATAGGAAAAAAAAATTAGGTTGGGAGCTCTACTCTAAGCTCCATGTTTATTGCATGCACAAAGATTTATAAATCATCGCTTATTGAGTGTAATCTATCACAAGAGAGTCCTAGTGATGTGTGGTATTTGGATTCTAGTTACAGTAATCACATGTCAAGTAACTTAGATTTATTTTCTAATTTGGATGAGTCAGTAAAGACAGAGGTTACCCTTGGGAATAATAATAAAATAACTATATAAGGAAAAGGAACAATGAACATTCCAACTAAAAGGGGGATCAAAATATTATGCATGATGTTTATTATGTTGCAGGTTTGAAGCATAATCTTATGAGAATTGTTCAATTGGTACAAAAGGGATACAAAGTTTACATTGAAGACAATGAATGTGTGATCGTGGATAAAGCTCCAAGTACTTATCTGATTCATAAAGTGAAGATGAAAAACAATATAATGTTTCCTTTGAATATTAGACCAGCCACATCTAGAGCTCATACTACATTAGTCCAAGAGCTAAGGAGATTATATCATCTTTTCAATCTGTTGAAAATTATGAATAGTGGCTATGACATCTTAGGTTTGGTCATTTAAATTTTGGTGGTTTGAATTTATTACATAGAAAAAATATGGTAAAAGGTTTTCCTTTGATTCAAACCAGATAGAGTTTGTGAAGTTTATATTTTGGGGAAGCAACACAGAGAGTCCTTCCCAGTTGGAAAAACAACAAGAAAAAGTGCACCACTTGAAATTGTTCACTCATATTTATGTGGACCGATGCAAACAACTTTTATTGGAGGTTGCTCATATTTTATGACATTCATTGATGACTATACAAGGAAGACATGGGTGTAATTTTTGAGACACAAATCATATGCTTTTGATATATTTCAGCAATTCAAGGCTTTAGTGGAAAAGAAAAGTGGGTACTACATCAAAGTTTTGAGGACAGAAAGAGGAGGTGAGTATGTTTCCAATGCTTTTCTGAATTTTTGTAAATATCATGGTATACACAAGTAGTTTACTACTAGGTATACACCACAATAGAATGGTGTGGCAGAGAGGAAGAATAAAACCATCATAGAGATGGCGAGAATTATGATGAAGGCAAAGCATCTTTCAAATGAGTATTGGATAGAAGTAGTAGCAACTATTGTTTACATTTTAAATAGGTGTCCAACAAAAATTGTTCGAAACATGGTTCCTCAACAAGCTTAGACTAATAGGAAACACAATGTTTCTCATTTTAGAATCTTTGGTTATGTGGAATATGCACATGTTCTTGATGAGATAAGGAAGAAGTTAGACAACAAAGGAGAAAAGTGCATATTTGTTAGATATTCAAAGAATACAAAAGCTTACAAGTTGTTTAATCTAGTTACTAGAAAATTCATAATCAGCAGAGATGTATATTTTGTTGAAAATGAGGCATGGGATGGAAGTATTGAGAAAATAGTCAGTGTAGCAGTAGTTATTCCTCATGATGATATGGTAGATGAAAGCATAGAGTAGCAAGGTATTGTATCTTCTTCGAATCTTGGACATGAACCACAAGTTGTAGCACAAGCTATGCCTCCATCTACATCTAGGAGGTCTCCAATATTCATTCATCTTCAACCATGCAACATACACCAAAAATAACACCAAAAGAAACTCCTTCAATACAAAATAGTCCATCATTAGATAGCATTTTGTAGTGGAAAACAAGGAGTCTTAGTGAAATTTATGATTTTGATACAACTAACACTTTTTCAGTATTTGCATTGTTTTCTCAAGTTACATATCACATATATTTTGAAAAGGCTATAAATAATGAATTTTGGGTTCAAGCCATGGATGATGAGATAGACACCATAGAGAAGAATCAGACATGAGAATTGGTAGATATTTCAGAAGGAAAGGACATGATAGGAGTGAAGTAGGTCTACAAGACCAAATATACTACTGATGGTAAAGTACATAAACATAAAGCAATGCTGGTTACAAGAGGTTTTTCACATAAATATGGAGTATATTACAATGATACGTTTGCATCGGTAGCACATTTGTACACAGTAATAATGGTTTTAGCAATTTTAGCTCAAAACAAATGGCCTATTTATTAGATGGATGTAAAATCAGCATTCTTGAATGGTTTTCTTGAACAAGAAGTTTATGTGAATCAACTATAAGGTTATGATATTGAAGGTCATGAAGGAAATGTATATAGGTTGAGAAAAGTACTCTATGGTCTCAAGCAAGCACATAAAGCTTGGTACTCAGTAGGAGCAGCAATGAGCCTACCTTATCCATCAAGATCAATGAGCAAGGTAAAATTTTGATTATTTGTTTACATGCAGATGATTTAATCATCACTAGAAATATATCTATAGATTCATTCAAATCATCCATGAAGAAATAATTTGAGATGACAGATCTAGGACTTATGCACTATTTTTGGGCATTGAAGTTCAACAATCAGAAGATGGAGTTTTTATTTCACAAGCAAGGTAGGGTAATGATGTTTTTAATAGATTTAACATGTTGAATTGCAATCCAATGCCAACAACTGTTGTAGTAGGTTTGAAGTTAAGAAAAGATGACAAAAGATCATTTGTAGATCCAACATTGTTCAAAAGGCTAGTTCGAAGTCTCATGTATTTGACAACCACAAGGCTTGATATTATGTATGGTGTGAGCCTCATCTCAAGGTTCATGGAATCTCAAAAGATTCACATTAGAAAGCTGGAAAAAGGATTTTGAGGTATGTATATGACACTAAGAATCATGGAATTTTGTATTTAATATCAGATGAGTTCAAACTCATAGGTTATACAGATAGTGACAGATTGTAGTATAGATGACAGAAAAAGAACATCCGGCTATGCTTTTCACTTTGGAATAGGTGTAGTTTCATGGGCATCAAAGAAGCATCCCACATTCACACTATCTTCAATAGAAGTAGAGTATGTAGCAACAATAGAGCAGCATGTCAAGTTGTTTGGATGAGAAGAGTGTTGAAATATTTGAGGTAGAATCAAGAGGATGCTACACAAATTTTTGTGACAACAATTCAGCAATAACATTATCCAAAAATCATGTTTTTCATAAGAGGAGAAAGCACATAGACATGAGGTATCACTTCATCAAGGAGTTGGTTAATAAAAAGAAATTTATCTTGAATTTTGCAGATCCAAAGATCAGTTTGTTGATATCTTTACAAAAGCTTTGGGAAATGAAGTTTTTGAGTATTTGAGAAGTTGTTTGGGAGTTTTGATCATAAATATGTCAAATCTAGAAGTGCATTCTTAGTTCCAGAATAATAAAATTTTGAAGGTCAAAAGGGGGAGTGTTAGAAAAAGACTTTAATTTTGCCCCGTTTTATTTTTGGAAAAGCTTTTAAAACAAAAAAATAAAAAAACACATAAGACAAAAAAAAGAGGTTTGTTTTTGTGCATGCATAGCATAAGTCTTAGGGGATTTATTTTTAGCTTGAACTCTATATATGAGATGTGGTAATTCTTGAATACATATTATAAGATGAGAAATCTGAAAAATTTTAAGCAAGAAGGAAAAGAGGACAACAAAGAATATTTTGATTATGGTTTAATTTTTGTGTTTTAATTTGTTGTCATATAAATTTGTATCTATTGCTTTTATTTTTAACTAGTCTACACGTATTTGTATTTCTTCAATCAATTACATATTATATAGGAATATGTATTCCTATAAACAAGGATAGTTACAAACAAATCAGCCTAATTGCGTGAGTGGTTTCAACCACCACTATTCACGCAATAACCATAAACAACCCTATTTAATTATATTACAATAATATAATTCCACCCATATTAATGTGGAGCACTATTAATAATTCCTAACATGTAGGCATCCATCCACATGGCTACCATTCGTTGAACAATCCCCCTCCCACCCGCCAAACCAAAAATATGTATTAACTTCATAATGGCATACCCTCATGCACAAAATAAGCGCATACTTTTCTCCAAAAGAAAGATATATTTTTTCATTCCTCAATATCAATTGATGGAAAAATTTGTTAACTTTTATGCATACGGAAAGGTTGTTTCTATCTCTCCCTTACACTAGGTTTCTTTATGCATTTCCTTCTTTTTCTTCAACTCATAGATTCAACTAGTGTTGTCTCCATTGTATTTTCTACATGTCATTACTAGTTATATTATGAAAGCTATTTATCATACGATTAAAGCCACTTACTTTTGAAGTTGAAATAAATGCATGTCCATTATTTCCATCAAATATCCCAACAATTAGTAATTTTTTAATTTGATTGATAATAGAAAATTCATGAAGAGAATGATATATCTATTTGAATGTTAAGTTACTATAAATAACTAGCTAATAGGATATATTGATGTGGAATAATTTCCCAAGAAATTGTCTCACACGACAAATTGTCTCATCCACACCGAAATTCCAACTTCTATAAATTTTGTCATCATAAATCGCATGACCCATAATATATTTTTCGATCATATATGTGATCTTCCCTTTGCTTAAAATTACCTATGGATTGGGTCTTGTTGAAGTATTTTAATGCTCCCGACTAGGTTAATCTTTTCCTATTTAAAGGGAGGGAAGCCTGCACTTCCATGGATGTCAATGTGTGTTTACTATTTTAGTTTGTAAGAAATGACTTGAAAATAAACCATAATGAAGAAATATCTTTACAAGTTATTTAATGACTAATTTTGTTTTTTTCTATTATTATATATGGGATTTTTCCCTTACCAATTCCTCTACAAGTTCTACTACAAGGTTTTGATAGTTCTTTTTGCTACCTAAGTTTTTCCACATAAAAGACACAATAATACGAAACTTGGATGTGGTCGGGGTTTGATTATTTCCATTTCCCTAAAAATATCACTTTCTTTGTAACATATTAGTAGAAACCGAAAATAGATAAGAACTCTTTGTTCAAGTGTAATTCACGCTTTCTCATAATTTCTTGTAGACATCTAGAGATTTGGAATACGGTTTACACATCCATGAAAGTATAATGAAAGGGTTTTTAAAAAAAAAATTGTTGGTTCCCTAATAGACATGTATGCGAGAATGAAAGCATACATAAGGCACATGAACTATTTGACAAAATGCCTCATAGAAATATGCTCTCCTGGAGTGTGATCATTACATGATATACAAAAAAATGGTGTTTGTAAAATGATAACTTGGGGTGGTTTAAAATGCTTAAGTGCATATATAAAATTAACAAGGTGTTATGCTATATTTTTAAATCAGTGGCTTTTGTGTATTTTTAAAATAAGAGAGGAAGAAATAAGTTTTTGAAATGGTGGGTTGCTTTTACTAATAGAAAAGAAGACCAATTGTTTTCGCGATATAGATCTAATGGCCCTCATTATCCATATTTCACCCCCATGCAAAATATTGGATCAACCACAACCCCACATAGAAAGAACCTGAGAAATCATGTTCGGATCTTGCAAACAGTCGCAAAAGGACTCAACAATGGAGTGGCGGGGGCCAAGAAAGACTAAATGACCCTATACAAGAAGAAATGGCTCTGTCAAGCCATTTCTATGTCTTAAATCCATTTAACAAGCTACATGTGGGCTTGGAAACAAAGTAATAGGTCGAAAAGGAAGAAATGTTGTCAAAGAGGACAGATGCAAGAAACAGAAGAAATGGTGAAGATTCGAGTTTTCGGGCTCAAACGATTCTAAACAAGTCTAGAAATTGACTAAGTATGGAGGAGGTAGTGGAGAGAGCCACGTGTCTGCACGGCACTTCTCCAAAGTTGAATCCAAAAGGGGAAGATTAAACGAGCACCAGGATTCCACGCATCCAGAGCCCCAAAAGTAGCACTGACCATTGAAAAGTCTTCGACTTGGCGTAAGGGGCCACATGTCGGCTTGGCATAATTCCAAAATAGGAACCCAAGGTGGAGACTCAAACTTGCGCCAACCACCCACGTAGAAAATGGTCAACAGAGGTCAAAGGCAGATAGGGTGGGCCTCAAAAAAGGCTAAGTATAGAAGTATGGGCGAAGACTACCACTTGTCCAAGTGACGCACCTCCAAGGGTAGATCCAAAAGTGGAGGTCCAAACAACCGCCATTCGCCACGTAACCCAAGGTCCAAAGAAGCATGGAGAGGTCATTGAAATTTCCAAAGACCTGTAGAGGCTTCCAAGTGTCAAACCGACACTCCTTCAAAGAAAAATTATTGATCGGGCTTCCAAGCGCAGCATGGAGCCTCCATGCATCCAATCTAAAAAGGGAATCGAGTCGTTAAATAGTCAATACATGGTGATAGACCGGAAGAGAGTGCCAAGTGTCCAAATGGAGCTAACTCAAGGATTGAATAGAGAGAGGGTTTCCAAACAAGCGCCAAATGGCTATGTGTCCTGGTCAAGAAATATGACCCCTCGAGCAAAATACTTAGCCAAAAATATAGAAATTGGGCGTGGCATCGGAGGAAGCACCACACAAGAAGCCTAAACTAATAGCACTAAGGTGGGCCATCAGGGGGCAAAGTTGTTTTTTTCCTTTTTATTCCAAAGAGGTAAAAGTTGCAAAATGGTCCGCAACTCCACCCAAAGGGAAAAATTCAGTGTTTGAGCTCGAGTCAAGGTCAAAGCGGGAAAGCGAGGAGTTGAAATAAAATGTAAAAAAATTCCTTTTGTCAAAAGGGCACAAAGGTGAAAATTGAAGGGCATCTCCCTAGCCAACCAAAGGGTGCCACGTGTCCAATCGAAGCGGGGGGGGCGTGGAGTCTTCTAGATTTCATGATTTTTGTGAAAAATGGAAAAGATAAATTCGACCCACAAACCTGATTTTTCCCTAATTTTCCCTCGTAGCGTTCCATATTAAAGAAGGCGCCCATTTTTCAAACTGGTTTTCCCGCTCTTTTGTACAGACTTGATACAAACTTCTAAGGGGAATATCTTTCTACTCAAGGCTCAAAATATTATAAATTTGACATCGTTGGAAAGATATCACCTCATCTATGCCATGGAGATCTACAACTTTAAGTTTGGGGAGGTTAAAGGGGAGAAAAATGGAGAAATGTCTTCGGGCCATTAATGCAGGATCTATTTTTACCCCAACCACCGAGATCGGATTCAATCTACTTTTTCATTTCCTCCTCCTTCAAGACGTCGAACCGGTGGTTGTTACAAATAAGACATATTTGAAGTAGATTTTGTAGGAGGCATTAATAGCAGTGGTTAAACATTGACCTATTTTTCCACTTCTCTCTCTTTCTCCTTTCTAGTGTTGAATCTATAAAAGTCGGGTCAAAACTCATTGTAAAGGGTTGGACATTCGTTTGTTTTTGCAAGTTCCCCTCTTCCCCTTGGCAAGTGAATTCGTGGAGTTTCAAACCTCCCATATAGACTGTAAATGCAAATTTGCCTTGTTACTATTGTAATACATCGTATAAAGCTGTGAGAGCAATAATACATGTTTTTCGGGTGATCTCCATCCCTTTCTGTGTTAATTGTTGTCTTTTGATCCTTCATTACAACTTTGGTTATTTGTGCATGTTTTTGTGTTGCATTCTTTTGGTTTGTGTCTACCAACAAAACAATTGTTCATCACTCCTTTGGTGTATCACCTTGTAGCTTAAGTTTTATTTGTTTTGCATCCCTTCTTTAACTTTGTCTCCTTGGAAAATTAGAGTAGGATTTAGGATAGATCCTCTACAATTTCACACATATGCCTAAATAGAGAAGTAGGAACTAGCCATAATCTGGAGAGATTTTCTAATTCTACAAAAGTCCCACACTTTGGGAAAAGCTTAATGTTATGCAATCACACCAAATGAATCTACCTTAGAAAAGTAGATCTCGACAAATCATTTGGGGGTGTTGTGATTCTACACTAACAGCTTTGGCATGCCCGGGGATTAAGAAGTCTCCATCTTTATTACAAAGAAGATCGATGTGCACTTGCTGTGATTCTATATTTTAAGAATATTTTAAGAACCAGACATCTGGTGACTCTAAAAGGGACATAATCCACTGGTTTCAATCCAAGTTTCCAAAGTTCATGAGAAGGATAAAAAAGGGTTAAGAATAAGAGAAGAAGGAAAATTTATACACGTACAATTGTCCCTGAGACGGAAGGAGAAGAGGAAGAAGAGCCCAGAGGTCTCTATCTCCACCAAACAGATCCTTATCAACACCTCCTCCTAGTAGGCCATTCTTTCAATCAAGAAGGGTGCTCAAGCCGATCAGGATGGCACAGCCAAATCCTTATGTCAATTTCACTGGCGGCAGAGACCCACTCACTCTAAATGTAAAAATCTAGTCATGCTTTGGCAAGATTGAAGAGCATCCCATATTTCACTGGAGAAAACCAGACTTCTCCTAGTGACCACGTTCAAGATATTTTAAATGTCCAGACAATCTATGAGATCACCGAGATGGACATTACAACAAGTCTCTAGCCTCTTCACTCAAGGGTAAAGCTTTGCAATGGTTCAGATCCTAGAAGCGTGCTCTATTTGATCTCGGGACCATCTGTGCACAGCTCTTCACAATCAGTTTGGAGAAAAAGGAGATAACTTATCCTTGTTGGAGCAAATGACAACAATCAAGAGAGCTCCGAATGAGTAGTTGACGGATTTCAACCTCATATTTCAATGGACTTGGGATAGGATTCCAGCAGCAGTAAAGCCCACTAATGAAGGTGCCTTCTTATACTTTCTTAGAGCTTTAAATTCCAATATTTCTTTAATGATTTAGTCAATGGGGGCACAACTTTACTTGCAGCCTATAGCCTTTCCATAAGAGCTAAAAATCATTTAATTCAGCTGGAAAACTTTCTCCTAGGCCATCCATGCCTCTATACCCGAATTAGGAAACCCAAGTACCAGCCAAACACCCACAATAGCTCCTATACCTACTCCCAAGAGTCAAAGTTCAGCTAAAGCCTCCACCTCATCATCTACCACCTCAAAGGAGGTTCAGGAAATTATGAAATAGATTCAAAACCTGGGAATGAGTTAGTAACCATCAAAAGACAACATGCTCAAAGTTCTAGGCCATATCAGCCTCAAGCTCAGTATCAAGCTAGACCCCCGTATCAGTAAAATAGACCACAAGCCCAGGCTATAACTTAGAGTCAACACCAAGGACAACCTCAAGCTACTAGACCTTTTAGGCCATATGATCCAAACACAACTTCAACATCAAGGGCATTGGTTCCAGCACATAATAACATGGCACAAGAATATGATTGGTGTTTCCCATGCAGTCAGCCACATAATCAATCAATGTGCTTCAATGGTGCACTAAATCAAGCTCTGATGGTACAAAATGTTGGTATGTCACAAGAACCTAGCTAAGAATAAAATCAAAGCAAGGATGCTAACAAGAGGGACCTCCAAGTGAAACTATGCTTGTCAATGGCAAGTGAAGACTTGTGTGGAATAAATCGACCCTTCTCAAAGTATAGCTACTCATACACTCGCTCAAGAAGAGAAATATTGGAGAAGGAGATTTTCCAAACTCGGGTGATCCTCAATCCTCCATTGCTCCACAAGGTATTAGCATCCAAAATAAACTCCCAATATGCAGAGCCAATGCAAGCCACCTTCCAAATCCACTCGTGCACCTTTGGTTGAATAAATTTATGTATAAGAGAAAAATGTGCCAGGGAAGGGGCAGCAAAAATATGGCTCATTTAATATCATTGAGCAAATGAAGAGGACAAGTGTGAATATTTCACTATGGGAGTCATTGGCCATTCTAGGGTAGAGGGATCTATTGCAGACTGCCATGAAAAATTGGTCAAGCTCAAATCAACCCCTAACCAACAAGAGAGAGTTCTTACCAATACAACTCAACCTATGGGAAACCATCGAGAGCAACAAGGTAAGAACCTGAGACCTCCTCCATTCTATGTTTCATTAATCATTGGGGATAAATTGGTGCATAATTGCATGATTGATTCTGGGGCAAGTAGTTCTATAATGCCCAAACAAATAGTTGATCAACTGGGTCTCCAGTATGAATTCATCTCTAGAGGGGTAGTACAATTAGATGGGACAGTAGTGACAACTGTTGGAATCATCAAGGATCTGAGCCTCACTCTGCATGCCTACCCCAATGTGATTGTATTACAAAATGTATCAGTCATAGACTTGCCACCACATTTTGCATTGTGTTTGTCCAGGGACTTCACTACCAAAATTAGAGGCTATTTGTCTGATTGACTGTCACATATTCTCTTTAGAACAAGGTATGGAGCCAAGGCCATAGTCAGATCTGAACCCATTGCTGATTATCATATTGAGTCTTATGTGCCTAGCCCAATCAATGCCAATTGTTCGATTTTGATCAAGAGGACCTCTTAAGCACTTGTGAAGCAGACACCAAGGTGGGGGTGTATCCTAGACTTGACTCTAGATGAATGGGCCAACAAAATGCATGCTTTTGACCCCTATAAGGAGATGGAAGAATATGATCTAGGATTCTACTATCTGCGAAGAAGAGAATCATCCTCTTCCTGACATCATTAAGCCGAATACAAAGATGACAATGAATTATGGTAGTTGTTCTTTGATAGCTAGAGGAGTAGACAAGGATTCAGAGAAGGAGCTATGATTGTGTCCCCCTAAGGTATGAAATATTATTCAGCTTTTAAATTTCACTTTACCTGCTCAAATGACACTCACGAATATAAAGATTTGATCCATGGTCTTCATTGGGCTAGAAGACGAGGAATCATGAACTCGCAAGTGTTTGGTGATAGTGAATTGCTTTTGCAATCAAGTCAAAAGACTTAATGCTATCAAGAATGACCTGCTCAAGAGCTACAATAGTAGGGTATAGGATCTCATTGAGGATTTTGAATCCTTCAACATTGTGTCCATACCCGGAAGGAGAATGAAGTCGATGATAGGCTTGCGGCGGGGAGCAACACTTTATGTGGTTGACAACATCAAGAGGGACAAAAGATAGCCACATATCCATGTGGTTGTGAGGCCAACAGTGCCAAATAACAACACCTGCTGGTGTTCGAGAATGATCAGCAGATCATCAATTTTTTGCAAGAAGAAGTTGAATTCTCTGCTAGAAATCAAATTAGATTAGAGCAGCAATATGGAGATCAAATACTACTGCTCTCCATACAAAAAAACTTCCCAAAGGCTTAGTGACATAGAATTCTATCTTCAATCCTAATGATTAGTTTCGAAAAGAGAAGGCTAATATACATATCAAAGGAGAAGATTCAAAGTCAATTCTACTTGGAGAAGGCAAAGCACTTCAAATTGGCAAAGTGGGTAGCAAGAAAGGTATGAATTAATGCAACTTTTCTAAGAGTTTCCAGATGTATTTTCTTGGAGCTATAAAGACCTAAAAGGGTTCAATATGAAGCTATCACAACACACAATCAAACTAAATCCAAATGCTAAGCCCATCAAGCAAAATCAAAGACCAGTTAATCCACACATTGAACCTCTGATGAAGAAATATTTGAACAAGCTGATAGAGGCAAGTATCATATTTCCAATCAAACACTCAAGTTGGGTTGTAAACTTGGTCTCAGTCAGGAAAAAGAATGGAGAGATTAAGTTGTGTGTAGATTTTTGAGACTTGAACAAAGCTTCCCTCAAAGATCACTACCCACTCCCTTCAATGGAGCAGATCTTGCAAGTTGTGTCTAGATCAAAGAGATTCTCTCTCCTAGATGGCTACTCAGGGTACAACCAGATCATGGTGAAAGAATATTATCATTTCAAAACAACTTTCACCACCAAATGGGGCACCTATACCTACATAAAAATGCCATTTGGATTATCTAATGTCGGAGCCACTTTCCAAAGGGCAATGTATATGGCATTTAAGGGGTTGATCAATAAAATATTACTGATCTACCTGGATGACATTAGTGTGTTCTCCAAAAATGTAACAAACCAATTTTTTCACCTAAGGCAGGTGTTTCAAAGGTGTAGGAGATTTGGGGTATCATTAAACCCTAAAAATGCATATTCTTGGCCCATAAGGGAAGGCTTATAGGCCATATTGTGTTAAAGGAAGGTTTGGCAATTGACCCAGAGAGAGTTGAAGCAATAAGAGCATTGGCATTGCCCAACCATAAGTAAGCTCTTCAAAAATTCTTGGGAAAAATCATTTTTTCTGCGGGTTTGTACCAAAATTTGTTGCTCTTGTCAAACCAATAACATTAATGTTGAAGAAGACTTTGGCATTTAGGTGGATGACTGAAGGAAAGGCATGTTTTGAGGCCATCAAAGAAGCTATATCACAATCCCCAACTCTCATGAATCCAAATTTTTCTAAGGATTTCATACTATATGCCTTTGGTGGCAGTGACACAATTTACTGCAATCCTTGTCTTGACGCAGAATAAAGAGGATACAGAGAAGCCAATTGCTTTCTTCAGCCAAGGTCTGGAAGATTATGAAGTGAGATACTCTTTCATCGAAAAGTAGGTCCTGGCAGTGATCAGAGGATTGAAGAAGTTTAAGCATTTGGTTTCGAATAATAAAATCCAACTGTTAGTCTCCCATGCAGGGGTTAAGGGCTTCCTTCTCAGCAAGGATCTGAATGAAAAATGTGTAGGATGGATCACTCGTGTCATGGAGTATGACATTGAGATCAAGGTCACTAATCTGGTCCAGGAAAGGCATTGAGTGAACAACTAGCCTCGAGTCAACAAGATAAGGCAAACAATGAAGAGGAAGTTGTTTTTGTTCTACAAAATAGTCAAGAGGAAGAAAATGATGATGTATCCACTCCTTGTTGGACTTAGAACATGGTGCACTTCCTTCAGATAGGTATGTGTCCTCCATAAATGAGTAAAAAAGGAGACATTTCAGGCTATAGACCATCCCATATGTGCTTATTGACGGTGTTTTGTTCAAAAGGGACATCAATGGCATTTTGTTAAGGTGCATTGGGACAAATCAGGTTGAGAGAGTGTTACAAGAGTTCCATGATGTAGCAGTTGGAGGCCATTTTTCTCCACGAGTGACACCACTCAAGATCATGAAGGCAAGTTATTATTGGCCTAGGGTGTTTAGTGATTGTTATGCATGGATCAAAAAGTGCAAGAACTATGCATTCTTCACAGGCAAAGAGAGGCTAGTAGCACTTCCATTACACCCAATTTCAGTTAGATCAACCATTCATGTAGTGGGGGTTGGATTTCATTAGGGTTATCAATCCAAATTCAAGCCAAGGCCACAAATGGATTATGATGGCAACAGACTATTTTACCAAGTGGACTAAGGCAGTGGCACTCAAAGAAGCTAATGAGTCTAGTTTATTAGATTTCTATGAAGGGATAGTAACCAGGTTTAGAGTTTCAGCCACCATTATATAAAACAATGCATTAGCATTCATAGGTTTCAAGATCACGGGATGGGTTATTAGGAATAGGATTTACTTGAGCACTTCATCGAACTATTACCCTCAAGGTAATGGCCAATCCGAGTCCACTAACAAGAACCTGCTAAGGATTATCAAGAAGTCTTGATGAAAATTAGAGAATCGGCACATGTAGCTCTCCATTCAAACTTGTCATGGGAAAGAGACAGTGTTGCCTATATCACTTAAGTTTCCAGCATTGGAACTCATGAAGTAGCCGGAGATGTCTGAATTTGAACCAATGGAGGCCAGGTATGCAAAGCTGATGGAATTGGAAGAAACCAGAGAGAATGCACTCCAAACAATAGAGAAGGATTAGGCCTCAATAAAGAGATGCTTTGATAAGAAGGAAAGAACATGGACCTTTCGGGGAAGGAGACTGGTTTTGAAATGGGATGCGGATTGAGAAAAACCAGGAAGGCATTCCAAGTTTGATGCTATTTGGAGTGGCCCTTACATGGTCACAAAATGTAAAAGTAGCAATGCTTTCCAATTGTCTACATTGGATGGTGAAGAGTTGCAGATTCCAGTGAATGGAATTTATCTTAAACACTGCTACTAGAAGGAAGGTTCTCACCTTGTACATATTAGTTTAATTTCTTTTCCTCTAAGTGCTTGTGCACATTGTCTTGCTATAGTTTAGGTTGCTTTTCTCCTAAGTGCTTTGCACACTCTACATGTTCTACTTGGAGAATGTATGATTTCAAATTTTGTATATAGTTTTGGTGTTGTTTTTTTGCTCTTGCATGCTTGTTCGAAATAGATGAAGCCCCAAGTCAAAGCAATTTTCTACTCTCAGAAACCATCATTTCAAGATTTCTCATGAAAATTGAGAGTGACAACAATCGGGCTCGTGAATCAAAGGCGTGGATCGATGATCGGACCATTGTTCTCAACTCCATGCCCAATGGATATGACAAGGCAATTGGTCTTTTCATCTAGCAGGAAAATACCCCTGTGAGTCACCAAATTGTTATCCATATTTCACCCCGGGAAAAATATTGGATCAACCACGATCCTGCATAGAAAGAACATGAGAAATCATGTTTGGATCTTGTAAATGCAGTCGCATGAAGGACTCAACAATGGAGTGGCGGGGGCCGAGAAAGACTAAACAACCCTATGCAAGAAGAAATGGCTCTGTCAAGATGTTTCTATTTCTTAAATCCATTTAACAGCTACAAAGTTGGCTTGGAAAAAGAATAACAGGGTCGAAAAGGAAGAAACGGTGTCAAAGAGGCCAGATGCAAGAAACAGAAGAAACGGTGAAGATTATGAGTTTTGGGCTCAAACGATTCAAAACGAGTCTAGAACTTGACTAAGTATGGAGGAGGCAGTGGAGAGAGCCACGTGTCTACACGACGCTTCTCCAAAGTTGAATCCAAAAGGGAAGCTTAAGCGAGCACCATGCTTCCACACATCCGAGCCCCAAAAGTAGCACGGCCGTTGAAAATTCTCCGACTTGGCGGAAGGGGCAACGTGTCGGCTCGATGTAATTCCAAAATGGGAACCCAAGGTAGAGACTCAAACTTACGTCACCCTCCACGTAGCAAATGGTCAACAGAGAGGTCAAAGGTAGACAAGGCGGGCCTCAAAAAAGGCTAACTATAGAAGTATGGGTGGAGACTACCAATTGTCCAAGTGATGCACCTCCAAGGGTAGATCCAAAATCAGAGGTCTAAACAAGTGCTAGTTTTCCACATAACCCAAGGTTTGAAGAAGCGTGGAGAGGTCGTTGAAAAGTCCAAAGACCTGCGGAGGCTTCCAAGTGTCAAACCGATGCTCCTTCAAAGGAAAATTCTTGATCAAGCTTCCAAGCAAGCATAGAGCCACCACGCGTCCAATCTCAAAAGGGAATCAAAGTCGAGTGAATAGTCAATATTTGGTGACAGTCCGGGCGGAGAGTGCAGTGTCTAAACAAACGCTAACTCGAGGATTGAATAGAGAGAGGTTTCCAAAAAGTGTGCCAGGACGCCACGTGTCCCTAGTCGATAAATATGACCCCACCCAAAGAAAAGACTTAGCCAAAAATAGAAATTGGGCGGTAGCGGAGGAAGCACCACATGGCAAGCCTAAACTAGAAGTGTTAAGGTGGGCCATCGGGGGAAAGTTGGTTTTTCTCCTTTTTATTCCAAAGAGGTAAAAGTTGCAAAATGGGCATGACTCGCCCCAAGGGAAAAAGTCATGATTTGAGTTTGAGTCAAGGTCAAAGTGGGAAAGCGGGGAGTTGGAAGAAAAAGTGAAAATTTTCCTTTTGTCAAAAGGGCACAAAGGTGAAAATTGAAGCGCATCTCCCAACCAACCAAAGGGTGCCACGTGTCAAGCGAAGCGGCGAGGCCACGTGAGTCTTCTCGATTTCGCAATTTTTGTGAAAAAGGGAAAAGATAAATTTTGGACCCACAAACCCAATTTTTCCCTAATTTTCCCTCCACGTGTTCCATATTAAAGAAGGGGCCCATTTTTCAAACTAGTTTTCGCGCTCTTTTGTGGACCCAATACAAACTTCGAAGGGGCGTATCTTTTGACTTAGGGCTCAAAATATTGCAAATCTGACACCATTGGAAATATCTCGGCCTCATCTATGCCATGGACATCTACAACTTTAAGTTTGGGGAGGTTATAGGAGAGAAAATGGAGAAACGTCTTCGTGGCCATTAATGCAGGGATCTATTTTTGCCCAACCACCGGATCGGATTCGATCTACTTTGTCATTTCCTCCTCCTTCAAGATGCTTTGAACCAATGGTTGTAGTGTAGTCAAGACAGATTTGGGGCAGATTTCGTAGGAGGCATTAATAGCAATGGTTGAAATTTGACCTATTTTTCCCGCTCCTCTCTCTTTCTCCTTTACGTGTTGAATATATAAAAGCTAGGGTCGAACCTCATTATAAAGGGTTGGACATTCTTTTTTTTTCAAGCTCCCCTTCCCCTTGGCAAGTGAATTCATGGAGTTTCAAACCTCCCATATAAACGTAAATGAAAATTTGCCTTATTCTTATTGTAATGCATTGTATCAAGCCATGAGAGCAATAATACATGTTACGTGGGTGATCTCCATCCCATTCACGTGTTAATTGTTGTCTTCTGATCCTTCATTAAAACTTCGGTTATTTGTGCATGTTTCTGTGTTGTATTCTTTTGATTTGTGTCTACTAGCAAAACAATTGTTCATCACTCCTTTGGTGTATCAACTTGTAGCTTAAGTTTTATTTGCTTTGCATCCCTTCATTAACTCTGTCTCCTTGGAAAATTAGAGTAGGATTTAGGATAGATCCTCTGCAATTTCATGTATATGCCTAAACAGAGGAGTAGGAACCATCCATAATCTGGAGAGCTTTTCCAATTCTGTAAAGTCCCACACTTTGGGAAAAGCTCAATGTTGTGCAATCACACCAAATGATCTGCCTTAGAAAAGCAGATATGATGACTCATTTCGGGGTGTTGTGATTACTCGCACTAATCGGCCCTTCTTGACATGATTTACAATAATGATTACATTAAGAAGAGCAACAATGGTAGTAGATTGTTGATTTATGAGATTGAAATTCAAGAGGAGAAGAGTTTGAATCTTATGGAGTTCATGGTTGTAGGGTATGTATGAAATATGTTTATTGAAAAGACTTCAAATTTTTTTAAGGAAATAAAACTAGTAGGTTTAAAAATAGGTAAAATACAAGTATTCCTTCTATAGATTTCGTAAGCAAGTCACCTGTGATTCTAGAAAATAAAATTTTACATTTATATTGATGTATTCCATTCCCAATACATCTTTTTTTATATTTCAAGGATTTTTATGTTTTTTTTTTAATTATATATAAATTTGAATTTTGATTTTCCGTGGAGATTAAAGAAACACATGAATTTTATCTACCCTATAAATATCAAACACAAATAGAAAGAGACACTCTAATAGGTGTGTCTACTTCAAAATTATGCTTGGAGACCTCACGAGAAAATAGGCAACCCCAATTATAATAAACTATTCTTCTTAATTCATATATTCTATATATATAATAAACTATTTGTAAAAGTAAAAAAAAATCATGCATCATCATGATATAGAGTTTGGATATTTTAAGTGTGAACAAATATATCTCTAGGTTGAATTGTAATTGCGAGTGACATGTAGATATGTATGGTTTGTTTGAGAAGAATGCATTAGTAGATGTGGCAAAATGGTCTGCAATGATTTTATGATTTGCACTCAATGGGGTTGTTGAAAATATGTTAGAAACTTTAGGAAAAAGACATTGATGGTCTAAAGGTTATCCACGTAGCCTTGGTTATCATCCTCCCAACTGTTTCATAAAGGCGACTTTAGAATACAACATGGACATTCATCAAAGAATTATAGAAAGTGGTTTTGGAGTTAGCTTTAATTTTTAGCAACACCCTTATAGTTATATGTCAACTTGAAAACTTTGCATAGAGAAAAGAAGTTCTTGCTCAAGTAATGAAATGTGGTTTGTAAAATGTCTTAGAGAAACAAAGTTTCATAGAATGCCTTTATTTTTTTACTATGCCTAAAATATGAATTGTACTAATACTTTCAAATTCTATCATGCAATAAAGCACTCTCAAACATACTCTTACCATGTAGGTTTGTTTTGTCTTTATTAGTGTGTAGTGATGTATAATAGTGGATGAGGGTTGTATATACCTGAATTTCATGTTAACTCGTAATGGTGATCTGCTTGGCAATGCTAGTTATTCTGGAGGATCTTTAGAACAATCAAATGTTAGATGTGTTCTTCGTAGAATTAATACTATAATTTTATTTTTTTTTTTAATAATTCAATATTTTCAAACGACACCCTCTTTAAGAATTGTCATTATATTTGTCTCCCAAATATCCTTGAGTAACTATTGCGGGTGAAGACTCAATGAAATAGCCCTCTCATTAAACATAATGTCTGAAACAGGTGTTACACCTCATATTTAAATATTAGCGCAACCCTTTGGTGCAATGGCTACGTACGGAGTAAATATATACTTGTAAATAAGAGCTATGACAGCCTTTATTTTTTTATTTTTATAGCACAATTGACCGTGTGTGATTTTACAGCGAATAAGGTGAAGGTCATACGAGGATATTTTTAGAACTGATTGAAATTATGATCAGGACAATTGAGGATACTCCTCGCCACTTCACTAATGCATATGAGAACATTTCAGGTGCGATTGCATAGTATTTAAATCATGATGAGGCCAATTGACGATACTCCTCGCCACTTCACTCAAGTTACCAGCCGCTGCGTACTCGAAGTCACTCTGCAACGGAGAAGTATTGAGCAGATAAGCAAACGTTATATTCTCCTCCATCAGTCTCATGAAATAAGTAGAAGTCCCAGGCGCTCCACCATCGTGTTGAAAGCTGGTTACCTTCCCTTCCCTGTCAACACTGACGAAGACATGCAGTCCTTGTGAGTGGTCGTACAGAGGATTCCCTTTCCCCGACCTCTTCTCTGGCATGGGAGCATTCAGCATGGCGGACACCATGTCCGCCTTCAGAATTGCAGGAGGCCGGAGCCCGTCGATATGATCCACAAATTTCACAATATCTCCGGCGCTTCCTACCAAACCCCCAGCCGAATCCGCACTGCTGACGTCATAATAACCGTAGCTCAGATTCACGAACCCTTGCCCGGGGAATATCGAAACACCCAAGATGTCCTCGCCATCGAATCCATAATAACGAACTTCATTGTGCTCCAGATATTCGACCTGCGAATGACCCAACACTATTCCCCTCATTCCAAGGGGCTGGAGAATGTGTTTCTGCAAGTATTCTATGTAATTCATGCCGGTTACATTCTCGACCACTCTTCCCAACAGTAGGTAGCCCTTATTTGAGTATACCATGGCCGACCCTGGATCGAAATCTAGGGGCAATCCTTTTATGTACCTAATCGTTTCAGTAGGCGTCGGAGGAGGAGGGCTTCCCAAAGACACTGACGTGTACAAAGATACATCGAAGCGCCCAGCATCCGGTGTCGCCGTCCGGTTCCAGCCTCCCGTGTGTTGCAGCAGATTTTGTATTGTAATATCTAGTAGCCGTTTGTCAACAATTACCCCCCGTGGAGGCTCGAGATTTTCAAGGAAAACAAATGGCTTGTCCTCCAGAGTCAGCCTCCCTTCCTGCAAACCAAAATTATTCATGTTAGGAAATTACAGAGTTTGCAACAATGAATATGCAGAAAGTTGAATAACAAAATAACAGTTAACAGAGAGGGATAAAAGAAATATACAAAATACCAAAAATGCAATAGATCGAACACCAGATTTACGTGGTAAAACCCAGTTAGGATGTAAAATATCAAGCTTTTATTAACTCAAGATGAACAACTTATCTCCAAAACAATATATACACTTAATTGGCAAAGTACACTTAGGATTCCTCTAAAAGTACAGCGCCAAAATGCCATTAAGATTTTCCTTCCTAAAAATAGAATTCGGTTGAATTCATCTTTTTATAAACAAGGGATTGACTCCTTAATTTTTGCTTCGGGGCTCCATAACATGTCGCCGCCCCCTAGACCCTTTGCGACATGAGTGGGAGGCAAGCCCCCCATACCCTCCCTTTAAAAGTGAGGTACAAACAACCCCACAAATGGATCCAAAATTTAACTTTGTTGGCACATATCTGACAATTCATTCATTATATCAATCTAAATTAATGGCAATGGATCATTACCAAGTTTATTGTAATTAGTTAGAAATTTGTCAAACCTGAACAAGCTTGAGGATTGCTGTTCCTGCGAATACTTTGGAAATACTGGCATATCTCATAACATGATTTGTGGTGACCGGTTCCCCTGTTTCACGGTTGGCCACTCCGAAAGCTTTGAAATATTTTAGTTGGCCTCCTTTCGACACAGCGAGCTGAGCACCTGGAGATTTTCCATACCCCATTATCATCTTCATCACTTGGTCGAATCTGCCCATCTCATCTTCAGCGGGTTCAGTACAGTATCCATTTAAAAAATTGAGATGAGGAATAAAAGGAGGAAGCCCACAAAATTCAAAAGCTTAACAGAGCTCCCCATGAAGACACTATTCGTAGACGTGCTGTGTTCTTTGTGCTGCAATCCGATGTATTAATAACCATTACTAGCTATGTCTGTGTATAGAAAACTATATGTTTATTTATCAGTTTACCATTTCTTATTTGTTAGAATATATATATATATTATATATATATATATATATATATATATACTTGCTTGCAAATCACTCAATCCATACATATGGTTGTAAATCACCTTTTAAAATTATTCTCGCTCTATGGTGGTTGGTCATCTCATAATTAAACTATAACTCTTTCAAAAATATTTCAGTAGTTCAAATTATAAAACGGAAATGAAACAAACGTGAAAGTTCCTTTCCTCTATGGTGACGACTGGTTTTCAATTTAATATTTGCCCATCTTATCTTACTTAACAAAGTCCTACGTAAGTTATCTCCATTAATACATATAATTGTTTTTGTGAGTATCATTTGACTTTTAAGAGCTATGTTTGTGTAGTCAGCAAGGCATCTAACCGCGGTTATGGTGATAGTGGTAATTGAGTCAGCTATTACGGTTAATCTGTTCTCTACACACGCAGAATGGAATTATAGATGTATCCAAATCATTTCCATCGCATGGATGGTGTGTGAGATTTTATCATGATCATACAAATGGACAAGCCTGAAAACCACATCAAGGTCCAAATGAAGAAGAATTTTGATGGACTTGATGTTTGTGTCTACAACAATTTTCTCCCATTCAAATAAATTGATTCGAAAAGCCATCCGGCATAAATCATAATAGAAATAATAAATATGTAACAGTTTTTGCAACTATTTTTATTTGTAAAAAATTCAAATAAAATTAAACAAGTTTAGTGCCCCCAAATGTTAGCGGCACTACTAATTGAATACTTTTTCTTCTAGGGCTCAATACGGCATTGAGATGGTTATGTCATATATTCTCACCCCTAAAAGTTAAAGGGTTTATATATAAGAGGAATATCTTCTTTCATTGGCCATACACTAAATGCTTCTAAATCACTTTGACAATCCTTATAAGGTCTATTGTTGGAAATAAGGTGTCTCAACCTTGTTTGGTTTATTCAGTCAAGATTTTCTTACAGCCGTTTCGCATTGTCAGTGCTCTAAAAATAGAAATAGGAGTTGTCAAAAGATTCCCATATGATAGTATATCATGGAAGGGCTATTTTTAGAGATATTATGACAGATTTTATGACATCTATAAGGGTCAAAAATAGGGGAGAATATTGTGGACGTGAGAGCCTAATTTTAGACCGAAATCTTGCTCTTTAATGCTATCCACCTCATGAGAGGTTTGGCACATGGTTTTGTAAACCATAGATGGTTTCTTGTGTAACCGGGGTCTATAAATTCAAGGCTTCGAGAAGCAATTGGTATGGTGAGCTTTGCAAGAAATCTTTGTAAAGTTGGAATCCTCCTAGAATTGTTTCGTGATACTCTATAAGAAACTTGCTCTGCAAGTGTGTAATCATGTTATTAGATTTGAAATACATTAAGTGGACTTTTTGGAGTGTGGGGTTTTTTATCCGAAAGGATTTTCCCCACGTATATCTGGTGTTTGTGTTCTTGTGATGAATGTGTTCTTTGAGATTTTTGTAAGCTCATTATACTATGCTTTGAAAGTTTTGCATAATATCTCTCCTCAAGATTAACGTAGGAAGTTGTTCTGCTACTCTTAATTTCCTATCATCTATATGGTACATGTCCTTTGTCTTTCATCAATTTATTGGACATAATTGAATACAAAAAAATGCCGACCATTTTATACCTCCTATTCTTTATGAGCATCAGTCTTGTAATCAAAAGTAATAGCCTTATTGAGATGTACCTCAAAACTTGAACTTCTCTTGCCAAAATGGTAGCCCTTCCCATACCTCCTCTTGAACCTCTCGTCTCTCATACTAAGTGCTCTATTAACCTCATTACACTAGAATATGACAATTGTTTTCAAAATAAGCATATATATATATATAATTGAATAAATTAGATTAAATATTTTAAAAACCATATTACAAACATGATGGGGATGTAGAGCCGCCACTTTGTCAAGAAGTGTAAAAGGTCTATCTATAAAAGAACTTAACTCACCTAATCTAGATGATAATATGCTACACAATTCAATAGATGATGCATATAATGTACACCGTGATCTAAATCACTTGATGTATTTGTTTTCAAATTGTGTAATATCCCATTATTATGAGACTTTATATAAGCATTAATAAGATCCTATGTAGACACATTTTTGTGTGGAAGTTTTGATATTTGGTTCCATGTTGTATTACTCACTTTGTTAAGTAGACATGATTATGTGTTATTGTTGTTGGTAATTGGATAATCAACATAATTTGATTAAGTGGTTATTATGGATTATTGTGTTATGAATCTATTTGAATATATGTAGTGAGCTTTTGGTACTAATATGATTTCGGTTTCTTGGGAACATATTTTGAGGATCCCCTATTTGACATTGCCATGGCAATATATATGGTTATGTTATATTTTCTTATGATTATTATTATTGAATATTTAATTTTATCATTTTATGTTGATGATTAACTATTTGTCTAGTGGATGATCAAATGAGACGCAATAATCGAGCTAGGTATTGCTTGAGAGTAGGCAACCCATGTAGGATTTTAGGAAAATGGGAGACCTATCAAACTTTTTTCTATATATCTCTCTCTCACAATCTTTGCTACGTTACATTAACGTCATAATGCATTGTGTTTATTTTCATAATTTGAATTGTATGATGTTGTGTGGTTAATTTTTCTAAAACTTGGCCTACTATTGATACATTGGTATAATGCGATTACATGCCTTAAGGACCTTTGGTTCAAGAGAAGTATATAAATATTTTGATCACATGATTCAAGTGTGGAAATTAATAACTCTTTTTACCCACCCAAATGAGGTAGAAGAAAAAAACTTTGAAGTGTTAAGGTGTGTTTGTCTTAGGAGCACCACCATGCTAAGAAATTAATCATGGAACCTTATTTATTTCCATGACTAGTTAGGAAATGATGGAAATGGCTTAGTAAGGGTTTGAAATTGTAATTATAGTTTAATTGACCATTTAGTCAATGTGGTAAGCAATTAAATTTTTGGATAATTTGTTCTTGGAAGTAAACCTTGTTTTCTCTCCCTCCTCATGGGTATTGATTCACCAGCATGATTAGAGAATTTTATCATCTTCTAGTCTAGTAGGTATACGAAGAAAAAAATGGAGGACGTTATGGATGAAAATGGGGAAGGAAGGTGAATTAGGTATATGACATTGTAAATCCTCCGAGATCATTACTCTATTACTATTTTTAGAAAAAATAAAGAATTTTTAAGGCCTTAATGGTGAGTAATAGGGTTATAGTGATTTGCATTGTAGGATCTTAGCTTTTATGAAGTGGGAACAATGTTAGGAAGCAAGGAATAAGAAAATGAAAGTTATTTGAGGTAAGAGAATTCATCCTCCATGATTAATCAATAATGGATGGGTTATTTTGGAAAATATGAAGAAAAGGGTGGGGATTTTTGAAGTGCTAGGTACCAACTCCATTTTATTTACAAAATATTTTCTACCTTTCACTCCACATTGTATAATCTAACATATGTTGAATGAATCACTGGTTTTTGTTATAAGTGATATATCACTTTATAAACCTATAAGGTAGACTGGGAATATAGCCTTAGATGATTTATGGATTTCAAACTTTAGTTTTGGCCCTTATATGGAATTTGATATTTAGTTCCTTTGTTCTCTGTGTGGAATGGAATTTTCATGTGTGTTACACCTTTATTGTGTTCTTGAGAGATATTGTTTCTTATCACTTGGTTCATATAGCTTTGATCTCCTTCAAGGATCCCTCTTTCCATTAATTTTGATGGTTGTGGAGAGTAAAACCAATAATGAACTTACTCCATGGAGGGCTTGCAGCTCCTACCTAAATGGGGATGGAATCATTCTTCATAATTGTTGATTTTTATGCTATTATATATGAACTAGGGATTATATTCAGCTAGTGGATGAAACTAGTAAGATAACTAGTTGCATGGTTTATATAGCCAAAGAATCAACTCTATGTGATGGATAATTGTATTTTCATTACCTTGTTTCTACACACCAAGTTTTGTAAGGTATTATATTGTGTAACACTCCTTATGTATTACGGAAAGTTCTGATTGTCGGTGGATCCTACGATCAAAACATTCTCGATATTCGGACTTGTGAAAAAAAATATGGCCACATGACTTGGTTATGTAATGTTGACCTATCTTGTTGACAACACTATTCACATTCAATTTGTAATCAAATTGTAAAATGAGTCTCATGTTGTATAATTGTATTTACATCTTCTATATATCAATCGTATTATAAGAAAATGAAAATTTTAGTTCTTCATTGGCTTTAGAGTATGATAGCTATAAAAATGAAATAAGGGTTAATTTATAATTACTATTTTTTTGTATCATGCTCTTTATGATCGTGGCTAGGGAATAGTTTTTAAATCATGTGACTATATTTTCTCTTCATTAATGTTACATTAGGATTTATTGCTATACAAAGGCAAGAGGTTAAATGTTTGAATAGAAGTATTATTTTTTGCTTAGAAAAATGATTCATCTTAAGGTTAAGATGATAATGAAGAGCTATACGTCATGAGATGGTTGCTAATATATTTTAGTATGTTTCTTCTGAAATCCTTGAAGGTCTATGTTTTCTTAAGTATCTATGGACATTAAGTATTGTGACCATGATCTTCTTTGATATTGAAGTGTTGAAGTATTAGGTATTATTGTTATGAGAAATTATATCTCAAAGATAATGTAAATGAAATATATGGAATGTTATAATGTTGATTTTATTAAATTTTTGTGCTCTATGATCAAATAGAGAGAGATGTAGAGAGAGTAGCTTGTTTTGGAATGTATAGATTTGTGGGATAGTTGTTATCATTCATTATGGATTAGGTTGTATTTATGAAACTTGAAAAAATGTCATCCTTATGTCTATGTGTACCCACTTTAGGGATGATTTTGAACCTTCATATAGGATGACATGGAACTTATGTATGTTTGTGTAGTATGCTTTTGAACTTGGGATATCTCTTCTTTGAAGTGGTTTTTTTGTATTGCTTGATATGGATGTTTTCTTCTACTCTAGTTATAGTGTCCTATGTAAACATTTATAATCATTGTTAACATTTTTAAGTGAGGACTAAGTCTTGAAATGCATGATGCCTCTTCCTTGAAACTTTGTTTTATAATACTTAGCATAAGTGTTCATGGCATCCTGGTTAGGTTTGACAAGTGTACTATGGTATTGTGGTATAAAAATATGTGTTCGATGGCTAGGACTCTCGAGATCTTCCAGAGAGATTCTAAATTGTGGGTTAACATAGAAATATGTGCGTACTATTCATTTGTTTCCATTTTAATAATGTTTGCGTTGATGTGTTAATAAGAACCTAGAACTACATTGTAGCATTATTGTTGACTTATAATCATCATGTTATTCCCAAGTTAGATCTGGGTGAAATAATTGTGTTCTCGAGAAAAATTTGGTTTACTAAAGCTAAGATAAACTCGGTCTTGATAAGAATACCAATGTACCATGGCATTTTAGGTTGATATTGATCATTAATAAATGTATGATCCTTTTTCTCTATGTGAAGGAAGGGTTTGTTAGATCAATGTGTATGTGTGTTATTTTTATACTAATGATACCATCCTTTAGGTCATATTGTGTGTGTGTGTGTGTGTGTGTGTGTGTGTGTGTGTGTGTGTGTGTGTGTGTGTGTGTGTGTGTGTGTGTGTGTGTGTGTGTAAGAGAGAGAGTTTTTAGGAATGGATATATTTGTTATTGATATGTGTCATTTAAATTAAAACCATCATGGTTAATATGAGTGATGATCTTGTGATTTTGTGCTTGAACACTCATAATGTCAATATGAGGACACTATAAGGCTATGTTTGAAGGATGAATTTACTAATTTATTCACATTATTTTTGGGGTTGATATCGTATTACCTTAGGATCTAGTTATACTATGGTAGCATTACTTTTTAATAGATATTACCTCAATCTTCAAGGTCTTAGAAAGCTACAAGTAGGATTTTCAAATCATAACTATATGTGGACTTCTTACTATAGTTGTTAATTTTGGATGGATTATTTAGATGAATGATTATGAAATATCTAATGAATTTGAAATAAATTTATGTTTTTCCATTTTTGAACTTTGTCTATCTATTTAATGAGAACATCACCTTGTAAATTAACCTTGAATGTGGAATTCAAGACTATTGTTATAATCTTTCATCATTCATTTAAAATTGAGGCTTCATGGGCTCTTAATTTTGATTTAGAGCTTAAATTTACATTCGTGGGCTCTCTCACGCTTGTTTTATTAAAGTTTGATAAGATATTTTGTGTCACTAAGATTTAGGTTTTTAATAATGGTAAATAGGTAAGGGTTTTGAAATGGCCCCATAACCTTTTACAAAGACTGAGAGATATAACAATAAAGTCTCGGTGAAACTACCAAAAACAAGGTCTATATCCACATCCTAGACCAAAACACATCAGTTTGCATTTTTTCTAGAAGATTCGTCCTAAAGTTAGAAAAACATCCCATTTCATATTCATACTCAATTCCCTTTGTTCTTTGCAAGACCAAGTGCACATGACCTTCAAAAATTACCACCACTAGATAACTCACCCCTAAAGTCGATCAAGTAGGGTTTCAAAGTGTGATGTTGACTTGGGAAATTCTTCTCTTATGGGCTATAAACATTCTAACCATTCCTTATATGTGGAAATTATTTCAATGGATATTAAATTCAGATGTGTTTACTAAAGTTAAAAAATTGAAGTTAAGTTTTGGGGATGTTAAAAAGCATAATTACACAATATGGAACAAAATAAGGAAAATAAGGAAGAAAAAATTTTAAATGTGGAAAATATGTCGTCCTTCCACTTAAATGTGGATATTCAATTCAACCTCGCTTTATTGCATTGAAACTCCAATTCAACCCAAAACATTCCCAAGATTTATGGATTGAACAAAATATGTGCGCACTAGTTTTTATCAACACATTATATATGCCCTAGTTTTCTCAATTGTACATCAAATTTATGTGTTGGTTTTCTAAAATGAAGATAACACACACACACACACACACACACACACACACACACACACACACACACACACACACACACACACACACACACACACACACACACACACACACACACACACACACACACACACACACACACACACACACACACACACACACACACACACACGCACACACACACACACGCACACACGCACACACACACACGCACGCACGCACGCACACGCACACGCACACACACGCTGCGCGCACACGCGCACGCACACACGCGCACACGCTGCGCGCACGCGCACACGCGCCTGCACGCGCACACGCACACGCGCGCAGCACGCCACGCGCACGCGCACCGCATACACGCACACACGCACACACGCACACACGCACACACGCACACACGCACACACACACAAATTTTTTAACTAGTACATTTAGTACCTAAATAAAACATTATAAGATTTTCTCCAACTTAAATTATGACATTAGTAAGATTATATTAAGTCAAAAATAAGAAAAGTTAAATATGGAAACAAAATCATTTGTATATACTCTTGAACATTGCACCTTAATATGGAAAAAACATCATACTTTAAGTCATTGTTGAATTTAAAGTTTAATTCAGCTAAACATCATAGGTTATAGTTGCATTTATTAAATACACCCTAGTGTCACCCTCTATAGATGACTAGCTTCCACTTTTAACATCCTATATGAAGGAATGCCATGATTCAACATTGAAAACACTATATTGATGCCAAAACAACAAGAAAATGTGTCGAATAAAACTATTTCGATATTTTTTCTTAGATGTTAAATACTCACGGTAATGATGGAATATTGAGATACATCTTTCCTTTTGGTAATATGTGCATAAATTCTATCACGAACCCCTATTCATATTTTTATGAGGTAGATAATCTATTGTCCCTATAACTTAATATTCTTTCCTTACAAGTATCACTCAAAGATATAGTTGATGAAAATAATTACCTAGAAAAGAGAGTACATCAATTAGAGATGTTGTCAAGAGACATGTTGATACTTATTGAGTATCTCAAAGTTTAACATAACCATCTAAAAAAATATTATCATATAAAGACCGTATCAAGAAAATTTAAAGTTATTCATAACGTGCTCAAATAAAATCAAGATAATAGCAATGGAGATAAAGAGAAAAAATAATCCTATTTTTTGGGTTTCTTTATTATCATAGGAAAATTTGGTTCATGGAAATATCTCCATGCGATAGTACTTGGTAATTTTTGAAAAATCCAAGTGATTTCATGAACTTAGGTAGATTCTATGTTTGACTCCTTATTTTTCTTATTGCTCAATTTTTTTATCAACCAATCATTTTCTTTCTTTCACACATTTTCTTATTCAATTTAGATCTTTTTGTTCTATAAATCAAAAAAATTTTTAGTTACTTGATCTTGTGTGTTCCTTTATTTCTCAATATTTTAGCATATTTCCTATCTCAAGGTGTTTCTTTTTTATGTTTCCTTTCCTTCCTTATGTTTATTTTATTATTTTCATTGGATGTTACTTCATCTCATTTCGAATAAAGTCACTAAGCCTCTTGCTTTAGATGATTAATATCATGAAGATACATTCATGTGCTTTCATATGTTTCCATGATATATATCATGCATCTTGTTTGTGGCTAGAACTATGTATGCTCATCTACTCCATCTTATCTCACCCCAACTTTGGGAGTAGTGTCCTATTCTCAATTTTACATTGTTATATATTTCCCTACCTTTGGGAGAACCATTTTATTTTGATATTACATGGATTACATATTTCCTAACTTCAAGGATTATCTTGTCTTTGAGCTTACACTAATTACATCTTTGCCATTTTAGAGTCATTGTTTTGTTTTTGATATTATAATCAATACATGTTTCCCATCTTGGGGAATTTTCCTACTAGTGTGCTTATATTAATAAGATATGCCCAATTGAGGCATGATTCGACTATGGGAAATTTTGCATATTTACACATCGTGATTTATTATCCTGCCGAAGGCTAGGATATTGTTTTCACCTTAGCAATTAGTTATTTGCATTGCTTCCAATAACATTGTGCCATTTGTTTTTAAATGTTGCTACACTAAAGTTTGAAGCTTTGATTTTTCAATTTTCCCAAGTTTCTATTGGTAGCTACCTTTATTTGCCACTGTTGAGGGGAAAATTGGAGCTCTTCTTACGCATTGAATTCATTTCTTTTCATGCATTTGCTTTGTGGTTTGTAGGGAGAAAAGGGGAGGTCTAACTTAATGCATTTATTGTGTCACATTCAATGCATTCGTTGTAGTGGTTGCTTTTGTGTGGCTCGAGGGTGGAAATATGTCATGGTTTGATAGTGTCTTCTTCCCATCACATTTTCCTGATTCTCCAAAGATGAACCAGTGTCAACAACAGGAAGGTGAGACTCTATGCCATCGGTTCTGTAGCAAATCACTGACTGTATTTTTTAAATTTTATTTGCAGAACTCATTCCATTTTTGTTTGGTTCTGTTCTTCATACTATTTTTGTTTTCCTACCTGATCTGTTTCAGTTTCTATACACGGATCTCGCATCAGATTTCAATTCTTATGGTATTAAGTGCTCAGTTTCAATGAATTCCCATGGTGCCTAGTCTCGAGTATTGATGAAAGATAGATTCTGCACTGTCAAGTTTATGGAATGTAGGGCTTACTCTGCAAATGAAAAGAATTGTAGGTGATCTACATTTATTTCTTCACAATAGTCGGTTAATGGAATAGATAAGTTGTTTACCTTCAGCATCCATGTCCATGTACTGGTTCCATCTATGGATTTACTTATTGAATCTCACTCATGTATGAGATTGTGACAAAATGAACTAATAGGCTTGGTCTATGTTGAATAAACTCATGAGAAGCAAAACAATGCTTTTAAGTGTTGGTGCCTTCTTTTACAGTCTATGTTTTTTATGACACAATGGATGATTCATGCTTAGCGAGATATTTCCATAAAAAGTAAATCTTATCTCTTAGGGCATGTTGAATAAACTCACGAGAGGCAAAAAAATGCTTTTAAGTGTTGTTGTCTTCTTTTACAGTCTATGTTCTTTATGACACAATGGAGGATTCATGATTAACAGAGATATTTCCATTGTGCAGCTTGTGATAAGGCACCGATCAAACTTTTGACACCTATTATCAAAGGTGGGACATTTGGGAAGATATTTTGACAAATATCAAAGGTTCTCTAATTAAAATAGTTTCTCAATACAATTTTGGCTACTGAAAATTTTTTCACGCTGGCACCGTAATATCTGGAATGCAAACTACTCAATCTGAGGACCAATAGACTAACAATCTTATTTTCTGACTAACCTGTAACCTAAAATTTTGAGTATATAATCAACCGAAAAGGCTATTGTCCATGTAATCATAATATTATACACAATTAATCGAAAATATAGCTTGGAATTAAAAAAGCATGCTTGATAAAAAAATGAAAAAC